>JAJOOS010022338.1:0-19805 GCA_029582725.1 Solanum chiquidenum | reverse complement strand
TTTTATTAGATTCCGGTGTTACTTGCCTTTTGTGACTTGATAAGCTAGACCTTGATGTTGTCCTTAATGTGAATGGGCTTCATAGTTGTTTCATGATAATGAGGGTAGAACTCTACTTGACCATTTTGAGTTTTGGTAGGTTGTATAGATTTGATGAAAGAGGGTGTTTGAGTAATGCCTATATGTGTTGAGTGAATAGATTCTCCTAAAAAGGATAGTAGTGTAATTCACCATGGTCTAGAATCACCTTGTGTGATGAATGTAAAAACTTAGTGATGACTTGCCCCGACCTTAGAATTGAAAGAAATTATTCTTAGAAAAGTCCGGATAAGTTTACTTCCATGAGGAAGGTGATGTTATTAGATGGTAAGGTCATTAAGTGTCCTTGATGTCCATGATTTTGTTTGGCTTGAAATACTCACCTTGAGAAGTGCATTGAGTTTGGGAAGTTTAGTCCCGGTTTTGTAGGCTCATATGAAATCTTGAGTAAAGCTAGTAAGGTTGGGATGCATTGTTGATAGATTTCCTTTGATTTTTAAACCCAACTTGTCCATTATGAGTTGTGATGAGTTGGAGGATTAGATTAATAGTGGTGCATAAGTGATGTTAAGAGTATGTTGAGGTGGTATTTTAGTAAAGGTTTTGGTTGAAGGTACTTATTTGGGAGGCCAAGGGCCAATGAGATGTCCCAATATCCTTATGTTCCCTTTTGTTCCTCCTCTAGCTCAAGATGATAAGTCCTCCTTGGCTCTAGGATGTTACGTGTGTCCTATGATTTCCTTGTCCCTTAGAGTTACTTTTGTTAACCTTGGTAGGGATTGGATGCATGATTATTAGACCTTTATTAGTTTTAGAGCCCGGTAAGGTTACAATGGGTCTTAAAAATGCTTTGAATTTGTGGAAAGGGTAGTAATTGAGGTTTTTGTAAAAAAGGGCTTACTCCCAAGGGGGAGATCATGTGCTTGAAGTAGCAACATTGATTGAGAGTCCCGATATCCTCATCTTTTCTTCTATTCCTATTCAAGCTTGAGACCAAGAGTTCCTTTTTGGACTTGTTCCAGGTTTAGGAGTCATGAGTATTTTAGAGTTTTCCATGATCTCCTTATGTTATGCATTTTTTTGAAAAATTCTTATTTCATATAAAGTGAGTTTTCATGATTTACATGTTCCTCATGTTGTTGTGCATCTTGGTAGGGTGATGGCATATTTGACTTCGTGAGGTGATTTGATGAATATGTTTTGTTATGCTTTTGATGAAATGGAACATTGGCTCCATATTGTTGTGTTGAGCTTGCTTTTAGAGGAAAATGTAATTTCCTCATATGATTATGTGATTTAAGATGTTAGAAGAGTTGGTATAGGGACACTCCCAAGGGGGAGATGGTGTGCCTATCTAACATTGTTAGTATGTGTTTATGTGTTGCCATGACTTCTTTATATGATGAACATTCATGAAAACTTGTGTTTGAAAAGAAATGAGTGTATGTTAATGGTTTTTCCACATGTGTAGTGCTTTGAGTAAAAGTTGCCTATGGTACTTCATTAGAAGGTTATATGAGCATGTTTTAGTTAAGAGTTGAGAATTCCTCCTTAAATGAAATGCTCTTTGAAAATGATTTGCATATGAATTCCATGAGGGGATGTTGAGCATGTTATGACTAGGAGAAGGTAGTTCTTCCTATGAACATGAGATATGTTGCATTTCATGCATATTGAGTTTGTAGATGTAGTTCCTACTTCCTTATATTGCATTGATCATGTTGAATTGGAGTTGATGTTTCCTCCTTGA
Source organism: Solanum chiquidenum (assembly GCA_029582725.1). Classification (NCBI taxonomy): domain Eukaryota; kingdom Viridiplantae; phylum Streptophyta; class Magnoliopsida; order Solanales; family Solanaceae; genus Solanum; species Solanum chiquidenum. The sequence continues at coordinate 18,016 of JAJOOS010022338.1, read as the reverse complement.
ATAAGTGCACATTGTGTATAGTGTGTTTTGAGTTGTGCATTAATGTGATGTTTCATGCATGTTGGGCTGCTAGTCTTGAGTCATTAATTCCCTAATGTGTTTTAAGTGTCATTCGAGGAAAAATGTTCCTAAGGGGGAGATAATGTAACAACCCAAAAATCTAGTAAGACCTAGCTAAAGCTTGACTAAAATCTAGTAGGTGAAACTAGAGCTTCATGTGCGAGTTTAGATTTAGAAACTTGATTAAATGATGTTAAATGGTTCCCAAGTTCAGGTTGAGAAGTTTAGAGGTTAAACGTCAAGAAACAACTATAACTTCCGGAAACTAGTCATTTGAACTAGTGAGTTGTAAGTGTCTTGTCGTTAGAGTTTGGAGTCTTGTTTGAGGGTGAAAACTTGTAGAAGTGACTCTCACACTTAGATGGACATGTTTAGGGGTTAAACGTACGGGTATGACTCCCCGAAGACCACTCGAGGGTTCCTAGAAGAAGACCCCAAAACAGTCCCCCAAAGCTGTCTAGACAGCAAACTTGCAGCTTTTGGTGTTGATCTACGGTTGCCTTTCACGTTCAGTAGATAAAAACACGCCCCGTAGGTATTGGGCGTGGTTCCATACTTAGTTTTTTGAGGCCTGCAACATTTTAAGCCCCAGCTTCAAACCACGAGACCAAACCACGGACCGTAGATCAATCTACGGTCCGTGGATGGGCAAACGTGGAGGCTGCCAGTTTTTTTGTGTTTTTGTTTTAAGTTAGGGGTTATAGTTTTAATTAGTTAATTAAGTGGGGGTTAAGGGAGGTAGTTTAGGTGGTTAATTAATGAACTATATATACTTATAGGACCCTAAACTAATCCATTAATTCACCACAGGCCAAGACCCCCAAATCAAAACCCAACTTCCTTTCCCTCCAAAATACCTCCTCTCTAGAACCTCCATTGAAGAACCAAGAAGAGATCAATATAGGGCTTTAATATGGAGTCTTTCCCATGGGATTTTGATGGGAATATACACCTAAGGAATGGGAGTTCTTCATTCTTGGTTAGCTATCACCAAGAAGCCCTTTCAACTATGTTTCCAAATTCCCCAACTTCTAGGTTTTCATTCAATTTCGTGCGTCACTTTCTAAAATCGTTTACACTGATCTATAATGGTTGTTTATGATTATATATGAAGGGTTTTGGATGAATTCATGTAATGTTAATGGTTTTTGAACTAATTCTACACAAGACCCATGATTTCCCTTCTTTCTCAAATCTAAACCCTAGTAAGTCTTGAATGATGAATGAAGGATAATAATTTAGTATGTTTACATGTAATTCATTATTGTATTGTGAATTTATCCTATATGATGTATGTATATCAAGAAAATAGGTTTGAATCTTGAAGAAAGCCTTGAAGGCTATGAATGAAGGTTTTCAATTTGATGAGGAGTCTTCTATTGAATTGTTGATCCACCTATGGTGGAGGTGCTTAATTATCAAGTATCCTTTGTATGAATGGATTGATCCACTTATGGTGGAGGTGCTTACTTGTCAATATGGATTGTAGTGTTGAGACAAGGTCCCTCTTCCCTACAACCTTAGTTATGACTAAAGTATGATACGTTATGAATACGAATGATATGTTATGATCACTGTGGTGTTATGCATGTTGAATTGTATGAAGTGCTATTGTGGAAGGACCGTACCCACATATTCCCCTATTATGAGTATATGATTCTCTACATTCCATGAATGACCTACTTGAATGATGAATGTATCCATGTCTATATTATGAATGTTAGATATGTGATTTAGAGATTCTTCAATGAAATATATGTGATTTATGCATGAGTTGGGATATTATATACATGTTGTGACTCCCTTGAGAAGGGAGGCGTCTATGATGATAAGGTTGTTGTTGTTGTGCCATTGTGAGGACAATTATGCAAACACACACACTCCATGCATGACTATGAATATGATGTGTCTATGGTGTCAATTGAAAGGCTAGTTCTCATATGCACCTTTACACAATATTATGCATGACATGTACATGACCATGATAATCTGGCTATGTACGATATAATATGACTATGTACGATATGCTATGACTATGTACGATATGCTATGACTATGTACGATATGTTATGACTACACATAATAAGTTAAGATTATGGTAGAAATGTTGTGTTCTATGAAGGGCTATTCTCATAGACACACTATGCATATGTTATGAAAGGTTTTCTCATATTATGATATATGTTGATTCTAAAGGATGAAAGGACATTCTCACCTAAATGAATTTAGGAGCTATATTATGAGTTGTATTGATCAAAGGGAAAAAGTATTCCTTCAAATATGTAAATACAATTCAAGACTAATAATGTCTAATTTGTTAAATAATGCTTAGCACCAAGTGGACATGGACAATGAGGTAAATACCCCTCCATTAATGCAAGAGGTAGGGTCATCTTAGTGAACTCATGAGATGGGAACTCCTCCGGTAATGCAAGAGGTAGAGTTTCTAGAAGCAATCTCCCTATCCCATAAACTATGTGCCCACATAGGTCTTTAGCTAGGGGATCCACCTTATAGCTATGTATGTCTAGTTATACCTTAGGCAAGTAGGACGCCTTCTTTTGGTGTGGGTTATATTACACCGGATTCCAAGTAGCTCACATGGTCTAGGTCGGTTATGTGATCTTCCCTACATAATAAAGATAATAAATGAAACATGAATTATACTATGACTTCTTAATGAGTCTTACTTAGTAGGAGTGGGGGTATGGGACTTCACTTGTACATTGCACAAGTAGACTTAGTAGGATGTCATATGATGGTTCCTTTCCATTATGATGAGATTTGCATGCATGTATATTGAATGGATTATTGTTATGAATGAATTATCCTTATGTTCAAATGGTATACATGACTAGTTCTTTACTTATGACTATTGATTATAATGAGGTCTAAAAGATAAAGTGCATGACTAAGGTAGCTCTAAAGGAGTGCTTAGTGAGGTTAGTATTATCGGATGCTAACCACACATTGCACAAGTGTTCCCTAGGGGTTACTAAGGTAGTGTATTACTATTAAATCGGTATGAATGTTGTATTGGCTTATGTTGTACATTGTAGATGCATGTTAGTTATCATACATTGCACAAGTGTTTCATATGAGTTGTTTAGGTGATGATTACTAAATGATGAAATTATCTTGGTGTTGGACTTTGTATTGTTATATGATTGGAGGTTATGTATTGTGAAGATTGAGATGTGTGCTTTATTGGTGCTGGAGACTATGTTTGTTATTATAATGGTATCTCTCATGTTATAATGAAATGTATGTCAATTTTCTTACTAGTTGTATTCTCCAACTATTTCAAAGATTATGCTCAAAATGGCATATAGCATGATTTCAAATGAAATGTTTCTTTTTATGCATGTTTTAATGGTTTTGTGCATGGCTTCCATACTTAGTACGTTTCCGTGCTAACTCCTTCTTCTACATTTTCTATAAGTGTAGGCTTTGGAGATATTGGATTTCATCCTCGTGGCTAGGTTCATAGGATATCAAGAATAAGAAGCTTGGTGAGTCCTCGTTGTATTCGAGGGCTCAACCACATGTCTCTTATTGTCTTACTTTTATGTTTTTAGACTTTTGTAATGGCCGTGTCCCTAAGTTTTGTATTAAAGAGTTTTACTCCAAGTTTAATAGATGGTTTGAGACATAGTGTCATAGATACTCTTTCATTTTATAAAGAAACTTCAATTGTAAAGACCGTATTTTTCCTATGCCCTTATGTTCAAGTTATGCTATGAGGCTTGTATGAGACCCCTTTGGGGTCAAGTACACCGGTTACGACTAGGGGGTGCTCTCGGGTCATGACAGGATCATAGTTACCTTAATTCATTTCCAAAATTATCCGGCACTAAATAATTGACTTTAACACCTAAGAGAAATTAAGAATCACTTAGTATGACCTTATTCACGAATGAAGAATGGTTCGAGTCTTAACTTTGGAATATTTGGGGTGGTACATAATTCTTGCTAAGGGAACCTTAATTCGAGAGAATGTTGTTGGATTGAGATTCTTAATGACAATTACCTTTATATTCTCTATTATTCAGGAATGGCGAATGTGGTAGCGGACGCCTTGAGACGGAAGGTAGTAAGTATGGATAGTCTATCTTCCTTTCTACTATGGTGAAGCCTTTGTCTTTGGACATTCATTATTTATCTAATCAGGTGATTCAATTGGATATTTCAAATTCTAGGTGTGTCTTAGCCTATGTGGGAGTTCATTTATCCTTGCTTGATCGGATCTGTGGTTGTCAATTTGACGATAAGACTTGAGTTGCGCTTTGAAATCGGGTGTTAGCGGGTGATGCCGGTCAGTCTACCTTAGATTCAAATAGGGTTTTGAGGTTTGCTGGTCATATTTGTTTTTCAGGAGTTGGGGGCTTGATCCTGTTGATACTTTGTGAGGCCTATGATTTTAGATACTCTATCCATTTGGGCACCGTGAAGAGGTATCATGATTTAAGGCAGCACTATAAGTGGGGCAGCATGAGGAGAGATATGACACACTATGTGTCTTGTTGCCTTTGTTGCAAATAGGTGAAGGTCGACCATTATAGACCTGGTGGTAAGTTTCATATATTACCCATTCCAGAGTGGAAGTGGGATCACATCTCTATGGACTTTGTGGCAGGTTTTCCTCGAACCTCTAGAGGTGTTGACAACTGGATCATCGTCGATTGATTGACCAAGCCAGAAAACTTCCTTATTGTTTAGTCTTCATTCAGTGTCACGAGGTTGGACTGTATCTTCATTCGAAAGGTGGTTCGCCTTCATAACGTGCCTATCTATATTATTTCAAATCAGGGTGCTCAGTTCACTTCTAACTTTTGGAGGACCTTACGGGAGGATTTTGAAATTCACGTTGACCTAAGCACATCTTTTCATCGAAAGACCAATGGTCAATTAGAGCGTACTATTCATGTTCTTGAAGATATGTTATGGGTATGTGTTTTGGAGTTCGCAGGTCAGTGGGACTTGTTCTTTCCCTTGATAGAGTTTGCATACAATAATAGTTATTACTCTAGTATTCAGATGGCCCCATTCGAGACCTTATATGGTAGGCGTTGTCGCTCTCCAGTTGGTTGGTTTGAGTCTACAGAGCCTAGACTTTGTGGTACTAACATGAATCAGGAAGCCTTGGTTTATGTGAGGGTGATTCAGGATAGGCTTCAGATAGCTTAGAGTAGATACTAGAATTAAGTTGATCGTAGGCATCGACCTTTGATGTTTTCAATTGGTGATAGTGTTTTCCTCTATGTCACCCATGAATGGTGTGATGAGATTCGGGATATGCGGAAATTTTAGCCCCAGGTATATTGGGCCTTTTGAGATCCTCCAGACAATTGGTGAGGTTGCCTATGAGTTGGCTTTACCTCCAATATTTTTAGCCATACACCCAGTTTTTCATGTTTCGATGTTGTGCCCTTATGTTCCTGATGAGTTGTGTATGCTCTGGTATAATGCAGTAGAGTTGGATAACCTCTTGACTTTTGTGGAGGAGCCAGTTGTCATTTTAGCCAGAGATGTGCGGCAGTTGAGTTCGAGACATATTCTTGTGGTTAAGGTCCATTGGAGGCATTGTCCAGTTAAGGAGGCTACTACCTTGGATACCAAGCATGAGAATCGAGAGTTGTTTCTTGGCTTGTTTGAGCATTCTGGTACTTCTTGACTCTTATTTTCACGGATGAAAGTCCCTTTAGTAATGGATATTATAATGACCCTCGAGGTCATTTCTGAGTTTATGCATTATGTTTATCGTTTAGAGCGTTCATATAGAGACTTCGAATCATTTATGACTTGATGGGACTGACATTTTGGTCACCTCGTTGTTAGTTTGGTATTTATTCAAATTTATGTGTTTCGGAGCTTTTGAACCTTGAACGATCATTTTTTATCAAAATTTCAAGAAGATGACCTGAGAATCAAATTCTGAAGATTCCATCAGCTTCGAAAGGGTCATTTTAGGCTAGTAACATGGTCGCCTTGACTCTCAAGGCTTTCAGTGTTGTTTTATATTTTTTTTAAATGAGATTTTTAGAGTCGCCACTTAATTTTTAAAGAAAAATTAATAAAACTAATTTCAAAAGATTAAAACAGTAAATCAAGTGAAAAGGGTTCGGGGTTCATATTAGCATTTCGGGAAGGGTTTGAAAGCACCTGAAATGCCCGCTAACATGCGATTATCCGGAATTAAAATACTTGTCTAATATTTAAAGGCAAAGATAAACATGCTTGACTAAGTTGCGGAAATAAAAGTTTAAAACTTAAAATTATTTTTTAAGGGAGGAAGAAATAATACTTAAGCAAATAACTTGCAAATATTCTAAAGAGGGTGAAGTAGAAAATAGATAAAAGTGTTAACTCAAAATGGTTTCCATTGGGAAATTGAATTTTTTGAAACCTTAAAATCAATTTAACAAATAAACACATAATGACAATTAAATAGATAAAGAAAGAAAATGTGGGCCCAAGTCTGGATCTGTCTGCCTGGGCCAACACTTGGGCCTGAATTCAACTTTGGACATATGGCTCGTTTTCACATGTCCTAAAGAAACTAAGGTAAGTTGATTTCTCCATTGGGCTTTTATCACGACCCGAGAGCACCCCCTAGTCGTAACACGGCATATTCGACCTCGAAGAGGTCTTATACAAGCCCTTAGCATATCATGAACATTAAAGCATATGAAAATAGCGGAAAATTTAAAACTTTTCTTTACAATCGAAGACTTTATAAAATAAGAGAGAGTCTATGACACTATGTCTCAAACCATCTATAACATTAGACTTAAATCTCTTTTAATACAACTTAGGGACACGACCCTTACATAAATCTAAAAAACATAATAATAAAGACATAAGTGAACAAGGTGGGTTCGTCCTTGAAATTATGAGGACTCCCCCAAGTCTTCATTCCCAAGCTCCTTAGAAACCTATCTTCCAAGTATAAGACACCACATCTCCAAACCCTACACTTTGTAAGAAATGTAGAAGAAGTGGTTATCACAAAAGTACTAAGTATGGAAGCCATGGATAAAAACCATTAAAACATGCTTAAAAGGAACATTTAGTTGAAACCATGCTTTATGCACTTTTGAACATCATCTTGAAAGAGTTGAAGAATCATAAGTCATAAACAACTCACATATAGTTCATCAAAGCACAAAGTGTAATAAACATCACCATAGGCATAGTCTCTAATCATAGACATAGTGCACATATCATCTATTACAAGACACACCACTCATGCATAGTCAATATCAAGACAATAACATCATAATAGAACAACAACATAAGTAACTCTTAGTTCTGCTTGTGCAATGCATAGATAGGGTCCATAGTCCTATCTACACTATGTATCACCTTTAGGCCACCATGATCATACTTAACATAAGTTCATACCAACATAAGCCAATATCACATCCATACTCATTTCATAGTAAAGCCACTACTTTAGTAACCCCTAGGGAACACTTGTGCATTGTGTGATTAGCATCCCATAATACTAACCTCACTAAGCACTCCTATAAGGCTACCTTAGTCATGCACTTTATCCTTTAGACCGCATTATAAACAATAGCCATAAGTAGAGAACCAATCATTTGTACCATTTGAATATAAAGACAAGTCACTCATAGCAACCATTCCTTCAATATACATGCATGCATTCATGTCATAACAATATGTAAAGGAACCATCTACCACATCAGACCAAGTCTACTAGTGCAATGTATTAGTGAAGTCTCACACCCTCATTCCTACTTAGCAAACTTACCAAGAAGTTATAGAGTAGTTCATCCTCCATTCATTATCGTATTATTTAGGAAAGAATAACCTTAACCGACATAGACCATGTGAGCTACATGGAATCCGGTGTTCTACTCCCACACCGAAAAGAGAGTGTTCTACTTGCCAAGGTAGAACCATCATAATAGCTTCTAAGTGGATCCACTAGCTAATACCTATGTGGGCAAACATAGTTATGGAACAAGGAAATTGCTACAAGAAACCCGGACTTGCTAAACATAGAAGGTTTCCACCTCATGAGACAACATATATATTGGGAACCCGAACTTGCTAAACGAAAAAGGAACCCATATGAGAAGCCGGACTTGCTAAACGTAAAAGCTTCCATCTCATTTTCATATTCACTCGGTGCTTAGCACAATTCCCTTTTTAAAGTAGTATTAAGCCTTTACTTACAATTTAATTCAATAAGGAATTCATTAGGGACTCAACCCATCATTCATCATATAGCCCAAAGGTTTCAAAGATGAGAATAGCCTTTCATCATAGAACCAACAACATGTGAGAATGTTCATTCATTTCATATTCATATAGTGTTTATGAGAATTTCCTTTTATTCAACATATCAACACTACCATAATCATAACATAACATTCATACTCACATCCTAGCATACATAGTCATATCTTCATGGTCATGTACATTTCATGCATAATAGTATGTAAAGGTGCATATGCGAATTAGCCTTTCAATTGACACCATAGACATATCATATTCATATATATGCATGGAGTGTGTGTGTGCATGATTGTCCTCACAATGGCACAACAACAACAACATTAACATCATAGACCATACCATCTTCATAACATCCCATTCATATTCATAATGTATCATACTTAGTCATATCTAGGGTTGTAGGGAAGAGGAACCTTGTCTCAACACTACAATTCATACTAACAAGTAAGCACCTCCACCATAAGTGGATCAAACCATTAATTCAAAGGATATATAATAAGTAAACATCTCCCCCACAAGTGGATCAACAATTCAATAGAAGGCTACTTACCAATTGGAAACCTTCATTCATAGCCATCAAGGCTTTCTTCAAGATTCAACCCTATTTTCTTGATATTCATACATCATATAGGATAACCTCATAATACAATAATGAATTTCATAATAACATACTAGATTCTCATCCTTCAATCATCATTCAACACAAGCTAGGGTTTAGAGTTGAGAAAGAAAAGAGAAATCATGGGTCTTGTGGGGAATTATTCAAAAACCATAAGTACAAACATTCATATATAACCATTATAGATCAATGGAGTCGATTTTAGAAAGAGACCCACGAATTTGATTGAAAACCTAGAAATTGGGGTTCTTTATAACTTAGTTGAAAGGGCTTCTTGGTGATAGCTAACTTAGAATAAAGGACTCCCATACCTTAGCCTTAGAATCCCACAAATTTCGTGATGAAAATCTTCCATCTCCTAGCCCTAGATGATCTCCTTCTATGTTCTTCAATGGAGGTTTTTGAGGGAGAAGATTTTTGGGAGGGAAAAAGAGTTGGGCTTTTATTTGGGTCTTGGAATAATTGATTTAATTGGGTGAGTTTTGGGGTTAAGATGACTTAAATAGGGGTCCTATGCTTGGGAAAAATGAGATATCCTTGAGTTAAAACAATTGGGAAAAGACTCAATAAGTTACTTGCTGGACACTGCCGAAATGGCATCACTGAAGCCTCCACGGACCGTGATCATCACCATGGCCCGTGAAACGGGTCGTGAAGATTTTCCAGCCTGATAATGCTTCACTATTTCAGGTATAACTTTTTACTCCGAGATCGGAATTGGGAAAACTCGGTGGCGTTGAAAAGAGGACTCAGAGACCTTTTACTTCTATAGGTCATGGCACACCTAATTAGTTTTGATCTAAGATATATGACCATTTGAAGTTGACCCTATACTCTAAGTCTAATGGAAAGCCCTTCACGTGAGGTTCAATGAGCCGTGGTGCCTACCACGAGCCGTGGTGCCTCTCATGGTCATGATACAGTATCTAGGAAATCTTCCCCTTAACCCCTAAAAATCTAAGGCACCACCACGAGCCTTCCCACGATCCATGGTCATCATCACGAGCCGTGAAGTGGCTCCTGTGGAGGGGCTGTTTTTGGGCAGCCTTTGTTTAGCAACTGCCTAGCCTACCACGAGCCGTGGTCCTCACCACAAGCCATGGTGGTGGTCGTGGAAGGTGAGGCAGTGTCCATGAAAGAGTGGACTGCCCTAGTCGTATTCCTTGGCTCTAACCCTCAAACTTAGCCCTCGCTTAGTCTACTAGTTTCCGGACGTCATGGTCGTTTCTTGACGTTTGACCTCTAAAATCACCAAACTAGCTTCAATAGCCATTTTTCATCATTTGGACAAGTTTTCAACTATAAACTAACATGTGAGTCTCTATTTCAACCTACTAGATTTAGTTGAGCCTTAGTTAGGTCTTACTAGTTCGTACGGGGTGTTATAGCTTTAGGCCCAATTCTTGCATTTGGTACCTGTCCTAATAACTAAGGCCTCATTTATTTCCATTAAAATTAAGACGTGTGAATCTGAATACGCATCCGAATATTAAGATGTGCATTAAGATATAGATGTGTAAATCTGAATAAACATCTAAATATTAAGATGTTGTCTCTGAATCTGAACACTGAATTATTACGATTGTTTGTTTTCAATATCTGAATGTGCATATGAAATTAAACGCTATATCAATAAAATATTATAAAAACCTCATTTTAGTAAAAATAATTTTTGAAAGAAAATAATATTTTGAACAGTTTTATCGTAACAAGGTAATATGATTTATCTTGAAGAATTTAACATTAATTTATATCATTAATATGGCTATTCTTTGCACTCAAAAACTTTGAGAATCTAATATAATGCAATGTAAAATAGTTTATATAGAGTAGTAATATAATGTTTATGAAAACATTCTATTTTATAATAGACTGTTGTTATTGTTATCGATCAAATAATTAATACTTTCTAATTTTTTGGAACCATAATAAATAGTATACCATAAGAGTTCTTATCAATTCAAATATATTGATTAATTTATTAAAGTAAAAGGCGTATATTAAGTTAATGAGAATAAAGAAAATTATAACAGTAAGTATGTAATTTACATTAACTAAATAAGAAAACAACTTTTACTCTATTGTTGGGGTGATTTCTATTGTTCCAAATCGAAACACCATTTTCTCACTATCCCAATAGCCCATGAGGACTTCGATCAATTCAGGCCACCCAACCATGTCAATGAGCTCTATTAGTGCTCCTATACATTTGTTGAGGTCCTTTTTGTTAAACTCATTTAGGTCATAGTACCATAATTTAAGCAAATCTTGGGCCTTCACAACCATGTCGAACTTGGGAAATTGACCCATACCTACAAAATAAAACTCGATTAAGATTCCCCCCCCCCCAAATAGGTAACAATCAGGTTTCTACACATACATCTTTCAAATGTCAAATAACATGATATGGCATTAGGTCGTGGACCTTGGACATGTTTTTTGGGGGGTTTTCTAATGGAATTAATACGCCTTGGGTATAAAGCCATCTTAGGCTAATGCTTAAATTTGGATTTGGTTTCGCTCTACTCTAGGTTGACTAGAATTGGTTTAGAAAAGACTTGGTTAACCGAGTCGGACAAACTACGAGGTGAAGTATAATAAACGACGTTGGATGATCACAAGCCAACTATTCGTTTATCACTTCAAAAGAATTTGAAGGTGCTTTTCTGAAGGACAATCGTGGAAAGCCACGTAACCACTTTTTTTCCTAATGCAAACTATTTTTCATTTGGCGGAATCGGTGCATGAATGCCACAGTTTAATATACATTAATTATAACAAGTAAACAGTTAAACACATAGCCAAATAAGTTAATTTTAAGGTTAGAACCATTGAATTCCCCAGCAGAGTTGTCATTCTGTTTTATATTAAAAAAAAGAAAACGAAGTTTTTAGAGCCGCCACTTAATTTTTAAAGAAAAATTAAGAAAACTAATTTTAAAAGAATAAAACAGTAAATCAATTGAAAAAGGGTTCAGGGTTCGTATTAGCATTTTGGGAAGGGTTTGAAAGCACCCAAACTGTCCACTAACATGCGGTTATCCGGCAATTAAAATACTTGGCTAATATTTAAAGGCAAAGATAAACATGCTTGAGTAAAAGGGAATGAACCTCTTTTGGGGCAGCGAACTTGGAACAAACGAACTCGAGCAGAACTTCTACCACCACAATGCAAATTTTGAGAACTTCGGCGAGCTCCGACGATGCGTGAAAGAAGAAACAGATCTCAAAGAAACTCAAATCCTTTTGGATGCTACCGAGAATGATTTTGTTCAAGTTTTGACTCTCTATTTGCGACCTTAGAAAATCTTCTCTGTAAACTATCGTTCTCTCTACCTTAGTTTTTTACCAATTTTTTCCAACCTTTCACAATGAAAAAGAAGGGGGTTTATATAGAATGAAATTAGGGTTCGGATTTGGGGGAAAAAGGATGAGATATGAATAGGAACAAGGCCTAATTTGAATTCAAACTCCTAATTTTTATCCAAAACTCGAGGAATATGCCTATTCCTTCTGAAATTTCAACAAATTTTGAAAGGGAAAAGGGCAAGGTGGATGACTCAGATCGATTCATTGTACTCGCAGCTCGACGTGGCTCAATCTCGTAGCCACAAGAATGAATCTGTAGGCTTTAAGACTGCAACGGGGGTACTGTATGAATTAATATGGCTGAGGATGAAGACGCAGATAAAGATGTTACGCATATGCGCCGTTTACTCATTTTTTGGAATCATTTGCTAGTTGTTATTGCTTTCCATCTTTCTGTGAACGTTGGAGAGGACGTCGTGTCCTTACTGTGAATTTTAATGTTGTACAATTGTTGTTGACGTTGTTGGTGGGTATTTGGGAATAAACGAAATGGGTTGGTCGGAGGAAGAATTGGAATGGATCGCTGATGGTTCAAAATGGAGTTGGGCTGGGAATGGAAAAAGGAATTGGAATTAGGTGATGGGTTGTTATGGGCTGCTGAGTTATTCAGGAGAATTGGAATTGGCCCGAAAGTGGGTTGAGTCTTGGTTAGCTGAAAATTGAATTTGGGCCGAAAAGGGGCTGCTCGAATTTAAAGAAAGGGCCCAAAACTTAGTATTTTAAAGGGTTGAACGTGAGTAAGAAAGGGCTATATTTGCAAATTAAGGATTTGGCCAATGAATTTCCATTATTGCCAATTGGGATTAAAAATAACTGAATTGAGATAATTATTTGAATTTGGTCACATCTTAAACTAGACGAATTTAGATAAAATTAACTATTGAGCTTCTTAATTTTAACGAAATGAAATAATTAACTTAATTATAAACTAACCAACTTAATTAACTCAAAATTATAATTATAATTTATACTAAACAAAATTAATAAAATATTTAACCTAAAAAGTGTAAAATATCTTTAAATGGTTTTCGGATAAAATGGCTTAATTATATAAATAATTATATGAAATATATTTATCATTTAAAAATTGTAAAAATCGACTAAAATTATTTAAAATAACCTTGAAAAGTTTTTTGGACTTTATAAAGCTTTTTATTTCAAATCATTTGAAATTGAAGAAACTTACAAATTAATTATTATCGGGGATAGTCAAAATTGGGTGTCTACAAGTGACAGTTTATGCAATTAGGCATTTTAACTTTCAATTTAAGGCCTAAGTTTGACCTAGGTTAACATTCTTCATAAATGTGCTCGGACGAGAATCTCGTACATACCGTTAGCTCTAGAATGTTGAGTTTGGTCTAGAACAACCCTTTGTGTGGATCCCAAGGCTTCCGGGCTAATTCCAAACCCCCTTATAAATTTTGGAGTAAAATGGATTTCGGTGTGGGACCTACTTTTTATCAAGATGACCTTGTATAGATGTTTTGACTACTCCGTGGAGTCTGAAGTGACGAACTTGATTGAGTTGCATATCTCGTATGTATACACAAGGTTCCAAACCAATCCCGAGCCCCCGAACAAAGCCTAGGGACTTTGCTGAAATTATTTTGTGACTCAATGCTAGTGCAGCCGAATTAGCGTCCCTGGGCTCGCTTAAGAGAGCTTCCCTTTTGCGTCCAGGGCTCCTCTTTAGTGAGCACGCCCAGTCAGGCAGCAACCGCTTAAGCGGCCCTGATATCGCTCAAGCGGCCCTCGCTTTTGCGGCCAGGGTCGCTTAAGCGAGCTCCGCTTTTTTGGCCTAGGGTTTGCGGAAGCAAGGCCAGTCGCTTAGGTTACTTGAGTGGTCGTTTAACTGATCCTCGACCAGTCTTTTAACTTAAGACTTGGACGTGATTACAGCTTATATATCAAATATGGGAAGGCGATTTCTCTCTCGTTTTAGCTTCAAATTGGGTAATTCAAAGTCCCATGCGTTCGAATGTGTTGTGGCTATTCTTCAAAGTGATCGAAAAGTGTTGGGTACTTAGTTTTTGAGGTATAATCGCGAGTTAGTTGGCCGTCTAAAGCTCTCTTTTGTTGAAAATTACATGTTTGTTGTTGTTGACTGTTTCAAGCCCCGAATTGTGTTCCATTCTAGAACACAAGTTCGGGGTACTGTTTAGGACCTTTTGATGGAGTCAATTCTTGAAATTCTGGTGCGGGTCTCACAATTCCTGTTTGACTCTGAAATTAGTCCATTTTTATTTTATGTGTTTTTTGTGTTGAAACAAACATATTGATGTTATGATCCTATCTTTGATACAATGGAAGCGTTCTGAGGCCATTCTAAATGGAAAGGCTCTGACATTGTAATATGGAGCACGCGCGTTCGGTCTTAAGGTAGGTTACGACTTTTCTTCTCCAAGATGAAGCTTGAGGGGTCGTTTGGTATAAAAATTAATAATGCAGGGATTAGTAATGTTGGATTAGTAATGCATGGATTAATAGTGCAGGGATTAGTAATGTTGGATTAGTAATGCAGGGATTAATAGTGCAGGAATTAGTAATGCAGAGATTATTTTTATCAAGTGTTTGGTTCATTGTTTCCCACCTTATCTTGTGTTTGGATTAAAACTTTATAAAAAACTTCTTTCCAATTATACCCTTAAATTATTATGTAATTGGGTTAAGGTAAATAATTGCTGGACAATATTATTTTTTATGGCCTTCTAACTAGCTATGAGAAGAACAATTTTGATCACTTACAAAATTTAAATTCTATCAACTTTTAAAATTGAAAGGACAGTAAACAATAGTAAAATTGAATAAATCATCAATATTTACACATAAAAATAGCAAGTTGTAGTTTTAATATGCATGCAATTTTACAAATTGCTCAAAATATAAATAATTAGAAAACCACACAAAATATATATATATATATATATATATATACACACACACATTCAATTAAGATCACAAACGTCATGTGGTGATATATTTGTCTTTTTAATTAGTTAATGTTAAACAACTCACATTTCAAATATTGTATTAATTTATGTTGGATTTATTTAGTAACAAACACCTCTCTCTAAATAATTTGTAAGCTAATTTATTTAACTAAATTTACTAGTACAAATATAAAACATAAAATCAAGAAAATAAACAAAATAATAAAAATGATTTGAGGGATATTTTTGTCTTCACATAGACTTATCCTATGGTATTATATCCTATGTATTACTAATACCTCCACATGGAAGGTATTAATAATACATCCTATAATACGATGTAGGAGGTATAACTAATCCATGGATTAGTTATACATAGACTCAAATTCCTATCAAACATAGTACTAAATAATACCATATATAATACATGGACTATTTGTTTTAATGCGGCCTGCCAAACGACCCCTGAATGTGTAAATACTTGTTGATTATAGTGAATTAAGGGTGGGTACCTAGTTGTTCTTCTTTCCTTTCCTAGATACCATGTTTTAGGTTTGATCGACACTATTTCAGTTGTAGTACCATGCTAGTCGGGGATTATGTGTTTACTTGTATCTTGTGAATAATTTTTATGTTATTAGTTGTTATATTGGAGTATGTGTGACCTTAGTCTAGGATTAGGTAGTGTTTCCATTGACTTGAGTTTATTGTGGTCTTTAGGCTTTGTTTTTTCTTTGGCGTCATTTCGGACATATTAGATCATTGTAGACTGGAGTAGCAGACTTGAGTCTGATAGAATGAGCCTTAGTTTAGGCATTGGTTTTGCTTTGTTTAGATTCTATTCACTCCACATATTTCTACGTCTCTATTGTGGTACATAAGGTTTTTGTGCTTCGCGAGGTGATTGAGGATTGGAGTGGCACAAGCTGGGAGTCTTTTTGTCAATTTCTAGAGTTTTGACGTTGTTCCACGGTGGTATTGATGATAGGTGATATGTGGTACTTTGAGGTTCTCATCGGTTTCACAATGTTACTCTTACTAGCTAGAATGGTGCCCCTAGGAGTTTACTGACTG
This sequence comes from Solanum chiquidenum, assembly GCA_029582725.1. Taxonomy (NCBI): domain Eukaryota; kingdom Viridiplantae; phylum Streptophyta; class Magnoliopsida; order Solanales; family Solanaceae; genus Solanum; species Solanum chiquidenum. Next base: position 1,694 of record JAJOOS010022338.1, on the reverse strand, counting down.
GCTTGGCGATGGTCTTATTGGTGGCCCCGGGTTACTCTTGCTAGCTGGGTTGCTGCTCTTGGGAGTTTATTGGTGGATGGGCAATGGTTTTACTGGTGCCCGCGGGTAATATTTCTTCTTCTATGCACAACAAATTGAGATTTGGAACTCTTGAATTTGTTCCTAGAAGTGCCAAGGAAGTAATGCCTGGGCAAGGTTTTCCATCAACAAATGTAGCTGCAATTTTAAGTAGTCATTTGGTGAGTTCTAATATTGAGAAGTTGACTTTTTTTACTGTAACACTATCAAACAACTACAAGTTGGTGGTAGTAATTCTTTTTCCTCAAATAGATTTGTTAATCTACAAGATGGGGATATCTTAGAAGAAGGTAAGGAATATGATATGTTGGGTCATTACTTTACAAATGCAGTTAGAAATGCATATATTTCATTTAGGAAACACAATAGTAGAAAAAAATATGTAAGAAAGAATAGTTGGATGATAAGATGCATAAGAAGTTTTTTCTAAAGTACCTATTGATGTGATTGACAAAGCAATATCATATGATAGTGTCAACAATTTCAAAAAAAATCAATAAATTCTAGAAGCACCGATTACCTATCCAAATTTTTTGACATATTTGAAAAAGAAAAGAGGAAAATACTCTAGGTTACGTTAGAAACAATTTATCATTTTTAGCTCATCCATTAATTTGTAAAGGGAAGTTTGGGGTTGATAACTCGACTTTCTTGTCAGATTTTATAGTTTTCCATAACCTAATTAAGCAAACACGGTTGTAATATACATAATTCTATCTAGTTATTGTTTCCTTCATGGTTGTTAAATATAGATTTGTTACCTCATTAGGTTTGATAAGATGATTTCTAGCCGGCGTGACCTTCATTACTAATACTTATCCTTAATGAAATTCTTTTTATTTCTATTATTAATAAAATACCGCTAGACACACTATTTAGTGTATAAGTTCACCAAAACATCATGTGTTAATGATATATAAAACTTAATCTCATAAAATTAAGGCAACATACATCACAAATCCTTAAATTTATTAGTAAATTTCATTTAGATATTCAAACTATGACATATTTCAATTGATCACCTCAACATATGATAATATATTCCTACTAGACACTCCTAGATCAAATTTCGAATGTTTTTTTTTTATGTATTCTCAAATGTACATTGCATAGATAAGTTAATTTACCCTAAAATCACTTTGCCCTTTGTTTATGTACCTATTGATGGTCAGGGGACGCATGCTCAATCAAGCAAAACTGTATTTGTTTCTTATAAAGAAGCACACTCTAGAAAATATATCCCTTTCTATATGTCACTGCTTCGTTTTGTTATATTTCTAATTGTTATCTTGAGATGTACATTTTGTACGTATTGAAGGTATGCTTTTCAAATGCCATTTTTCTTCTTCTGTTGTTTTCTTCCCACTAGATATACTATTTAATTTTTAAAATGAGAAGAAAAACATACAAAGCTTATTTTATGTATATAACTTCTATATTCAGATAAAAAAAAAAAGTACTACATTAGATAATATATATGATAACTATAAATAATAGGTCATAAAAAAATATGATGAGTAACATAAAAGAAGTAAAGTAATGCCTATATATCTACATGCTACAATAAGATTAATATGCAAAGATTGTTAATATATATATATATATATATATATATA
>JAJOOS010022337.1:0-26592 GCA_029582725.1 Solanum chiquidenum | reverse complement strand
TATGTCGGTTAATGCCTATTCCCATCATGTGGGATGTGCACTCTAGTTATTGGATAGGTTCTACAAAGTGTAGGTGGTAGTATGGGATGCTATCTACACATGGCACGAGTAGGCCTAGAAGATGCTAAAGTGAGTTCCCTAAGTCTAACAACTATTATGTGAAAGTCCCCTTATGTGCTTGAGTGTCTCCAAAATGGTTTCTTAAAGAATGTTGGTCTATTGATGTTATGTTGTAAAGGAAATGTCCTTATCTAAGGTAATCTTGAGGAACACTTAAGTGTGCTTGAAGAGGTTGTATGGGCGGTCATTTCTTGTCTTACTCAAGTGTGTCTTAAGGTTATATTAGGTAGAGGTCCTATGGTAATGAAATGGCATGTGTTCCTTTAAAGCTAAGCATGGGTTGTATATGGATTTATGTTAAGTATGTGTGTGGTTGGCTATGACCTTATATGTGAATGTTGACTTGTATTATGTCTCATAGACTTGTGTTTTCATGAAGTTTTACCAAATGGCATAAAGCATGTTTCTCCAATAAATGTCCTTTTTGGCATGTTTTTGCATGGTCTCCATACTTAGTACTTAATTGTGCTAACCTTTCCCTTTTTGTACTAAAGTGTAGGGATTTGAAGAGGATGACATGTCATGGTTATTTGATAGGTTTCTATGTGTTGAAGATGAAGACTTGGTGAGTCCTCATAGATTCGAGGACAATACCCAATATGTTCTTTTATGTCTTTTTAGTATTGTTTAAGTTGTGTACGGGATTAGTCCCACATTTTGTACTCTAAAGTATTAGATGGTTTTGAGACATCATGTATAAAGTCTAGAAAGTCTTCCGCTTGCTATTTGTTTTATGCAATGTTTTTCTTGGTAAAGAAAGTTTTAAATTCCTTATGACTTTAGTGTCTATGTGATGAATGAATGCTAAGAGGCTTGTATTAGACCTCTTCGAGGTCGAGTATGCCGGTTACGACTAGGGGGTGCTCCCGGGTCGTGACACATAACTAGAACTTACCTAAGTCAATCATCCTTCAAGACTTAGAAAAATTAGAGTGTAAGAGGAGAAGAGAGGTCAAGAACCCTAGTTCAAGAATGCAGCAAGGTTCTATGAGTCCCAGCCATGAAATCAAAAGATTTCTCCATGGAATTCGTCACCAGGTATGTAAGATTTCACTAGTGGGTTCCTTTCGCCCATTAGGTCCATAGAATTCAGTCATATTCTTGATTCCCTTATATTAACTAGACTTAGGGTTTCTAGAATGTTAGAAATTCTTGGGTTTTAGATGTTAGAATGATCCAAATCAGATCATCATGTTATTACTTGGTTTCTTGCATGAATTTCAGAACACTAGCTATGTAGTTCTTTAGTTCTTGAATTACACATGCTAGGCCATATATTTCAGTTATTTCAGATATGTATGCCTAAGTTTTTTAATGTGTCATTATCAGTTTATTAATGTGCATTCTTAGTTTGCATGTTAGTTTTTAACTATCCAATATATTACAGTAATTCAAGCAAAATGTGTTAATCACTTCATCTATCAGGAGTAGCATAATACCGAGTTGGACTAGAGTCAGTCACCCATATAGTCCCAGAACTACGAGCCACGTAGGTTGTAAGTCCGCTCTATAGGCATCATTTTAATGATCACACCAGAATGCCTCTATACCTCTGGCAGGGTATATTGGGTCCTCTCGATGGGGCTTATACATCGGACTCCACACCTAGCTCGTGTGGTTTTATTGTCGGTTATTAGTAGCTCCCACAGTTCAGTCAGATTCTACTACAGTGACCATTTATCAGTATATTCAGTGTTCAGTCTTAGCATGTTATAAACTTGGTCATTGCATTCAGTTAGTTCAGTACTCAACATCTATATCATGTTCAGATTATATCATTGCTTTATTGCTTTGTTCAGTTATATGTTATTTCACCTTTACTCTATCCTGCATGCTCAGTACCTTTCAAGTATTGACGCATACTCTGCGCTACATCTTCTCATGATGTAGGTTCGGGCCCTCAGCAGTCAGATCACGCATAGATCGGTTCCCGATCTTTAGTTCATCAGCATCAGTGATGAGTTCTCATTTTTTGAGGACTAGTGACATGTTTATCTTTCTTGATTTTATCTTTAGTTTCAGTTTTGCTAGATCTAGCTAGGGCATGTCCCAACATTTATAGTCAGTAGAGGCTTTATTTCAGACATAGTTAGTTTCAGCTTTAGTCTTAGAGTTTGACGTCTCATTTGTACTCAAACTCACAGTTTTCATATATTCAGATTCAGTATATAGGTATTCCCCATCATTTCAGATTATTCATATGATTTAGCTTCTGCACAATTTTATTGCATAGGTTTATCTTTAGTATGCTTATGATTATGTCAGCAGGGTTAGCTTGGGATCATTTGTGATCCTTGGTCCATGTCCGCGTCCATGGGGTAGCCTCGGGCGTGACGAGTTTGATCTTTCACAAATTTTTAGGGAAATTATTTTATAGGAACACAATTGTATTTGCTTCCTCTGCCTAAAACATCTTTGGCAAATTCTTTTCGTGCAACATATATATTGGTATCTCCTTGATAAATTTGTTTCTTCTCTCACTAACTCCATTTAGTTTTGTAGTATAAGGAGTAGTAAGTTGACGTTCAATACCTACTTCTTCACAAAATAGACCAAACTGATAGAAGTGTACTCCTTGCCATTGTCAAATCATAAAATCTTAATTTTGCAGCAACTTTCATTTTCCAACTTCACTTTCAACTTCAAAAAAATACTCTTGACCTCCGATTTATACTTAAAAAAATAAATATAGCACATTCGGGTTAGATCATCAATAAACTTAACATAATAAAGACTACCTTTAACTGAAGGAGTCCTTTGGGGTCCTCCAATATCAGTGTGAACCAGCTGCAACTTTCTTGTTGCCCTCCAAGTTTCTTTTGGGAATGGAAGTCTACTTTGTTTTACAAATTGACAAGCCAAACAATTTTTACAACTCACTCCAAGTTTTAGAAAGGTTATCGACTATCACCAATTCTTGCATTTTGAGAAGCCCTTGATAATGATAGTGTGTAAGTCTCTTATGCCATAACTCGGAAGCATTTTCTCTTGCCGAATACACCACTTGTTCTTCCTCGAATGGATTTCATAAGAAAGTTTTGCCTCTCATTTTGAGTTTTAAAAAGTCATGTCCTGAGGCTTCCTTGATCAAGCAATGTTTATCTTTGAAATACAATTTGAAACCTTTTTCTAACAATTGACCAACACTTAACAAGTTCTGATCTAAATCTGGTACATAAAGAACATCGAAAATTGCTTTAGTACCTGATTGTGTTTCAATTGTAATAGTTCCCAGTCCTTTTGCCGGAATATAACCTCCATGGCCTATTCTGACTTTTGTAACTCCAGTAGGCTTCAAGTATTTAAAGAGCTCTTTGCCATTAGTCATATGGTTTGTGCATCCGCTATCAATCAGCCAAGCCTCAGTTGAAACATTGCTTGCAAAATAGGATGCCACAAAGAATTGATCCTCTTCCTGTTCATTAACAACCTAGGTGTCTACGTCTTGCTTCTACAATTTATTCCTGCAGATAATTGCTTCATGCTCGAGTAGGTTGCACTTACTGCATTTAGCATCCGCCCTTTTCCAACACTTATATTGTACGTGCCCATTCTTTCCACAATGCTTTTAAGGAGGATAGTTTCCTTTGAAGCTACATGCTTTGCTTTTGGTGTTGTAGCAAGCTGCTCCTTCTCCATTTGTTGGCTGGTTCTTCTTATTGTTTTTCTTTTTGTATCTTCCACTCTCTTCATGTTTGGCTGCCAGTGCTCCCTCTTCTCTCATAATCCTTATTTGTTCTTAAGCCTGCAAGGAATTCAATAATTCCGCCAAAGTGATTTTTGACAGATCCTTGGTGTTCTCCAAAGTGGTAATGGTGGCTTCAAATCTTCCAGGTACAGTAACCAGAATCTTTTCAACAATATGCGAGTCTTGAAACTTAGAACCAAGTAATCCTACTCTGTTTGCTATGCTAATAAGCCTATCAAAGTATTCTTTGATTGTTTTCGATTCTTTCATCTTCTGTAACTCAAAGTCTCTATTGAGATTCAATACTTGCATACCTTTGATACAATCATCTCCTTCATATTCTGCCTTGAGATAATCCCAGATGAATTTTGCTGATTTTAGACACATGAAACGAGTGAAAATTGTTGAAAAGACATGCAACGAGTGAAAATTGTTGAAGAGACATGCAACGAGTGAAAATTGTTGAAGAGACTGCTGAAAAAAGACATGCCTTTTCCTTAGATTTTCTAGTTTTCTTGTCCTTGTGATTTTAGAGTTGAGCCATTATTGGGTTTTCGGGTAGCGGAAGAACTTCATAGTCTTCCTCAATTACCTCCCAACGATCTAAAGGTTCGAGATAAGCTTCCATCCTCACTGCCCACTTCTAAAAAAATTCACCATTGAAGACAGGAGGTGCCATTGCCGAGAAACTTGAGCTTTCTTTCATGTTTAATCTTTTGTTGTTTCTAGTTGTGGTGCTTGAGTCACTTGAAACAATCACTCAGAGAAATACCCACAGATTCCGCATGATAAAAAAGCTCTAGATACCAATTGTTGGTAAATTTCAGAAGTATGAGTTAATAGAAAGAAGAGAAGTAAAGAAGAATATTGGTAGAAGAACATTTTTATTGATGTCTTCAGATTACATTCCTAAGACTAGAATAAAAAATAGAAAGTACAAAACAGTAAACCCACGACTAGCAAATTCCTAACTCACTAACTTACTCCTAAAGAATAGGAATAGATGGCTAACAACTAATTGACTAAGTCTTATCTAATATAAAGCAGTAAAAGTAAAATTAACTGCAGTTGAAAAAGAAAATTCTAACATGGTTCTTAGAAGGGTGAAATAAATTTGAAAGACCATACCTTTTCGCATCTTTGTACCCTATCTCTAGAGAGAAACAAAACACAATCTGAAGGGTATAAGATTCACATTTGCATAGTCGAGAACAAAAAATTGAATAATCTTTTTAGAGAAATAGAAAAGTAAGTGAGAGGCGAAATTTTCTTAACCCTCCGATAAATGCTCTCATAGCATACCACAAAAGGCAAGATGATATAGTAATAAGACTGAAACCAAACTTACATTATCGCCACTTAATGCCAAAGGTTAGAAGTCTTGTTTCTGAATAAGAAATACTAGAAGTTACGAGAGGTGAAACTTCTTTCATATTTCCATACATGTTCTCATACCAGAGTCATGCTAGACTTGATATCTCTGTCTCTTCCAAGCAATGGAATATTGGGTGAAATGCCTGCTATTCTGGGGTCAATATGTTTTTTCCTACTTGGTATATTTTCAAAGAATTTTTAATATCATTAATTTAGGTTTTCTAACTGATGAATGTTTTTCCTATACCAATACGTACAACAGGATATTCGGAACACGTGATTTAGAACTTTAAAGGAAAATTTCCCTTAAGAAGGTGCCATTTGATAACTTCGAGCCAGAAAGTGTTAGATATATGGCACAAGAAATTATGATTCTCTGCAAGCTTGATCACCCCAATATCATCAAATTAGAGGGTCTAACTACCTCCAAATTGTCTTGTAGCATGTATCTTGTGTTTGAAGATATGGAACATGATATTTTAGGAATCATATCTTGTTCAGAAGTTTTGTTCAGTGAATCACGGGTTTGCTAACTTTTCATAACATTAGCCTACCAATTGTTCGCGGGTGAAACTCGTGAAAAAGCTATTAAGAATGATACATAGATGGTGATGGTTCAGGTAGGAAAAGAAAAATAGAACAACTACTTGTTCACCTGTGAAACTCACGAAAAAGTGATAGTTATAAACAAAAAGCTAAATAAGAGAGTGCTCTTACTTGACGACATTAAAACTTAGGAACAACGATCTGTCTGGCTCAGTCATTGCACTTAAATGAAGATGAACTCTCTGGAGGGGTGTCCTTTTTCTTTGAGGAAGGAAGTCACTTTAAATGAGAAGGAGAATGCTACCAAATCGAGTATAAAGAAGGGAAGTTCCATTAATATCATTATATAAGTAAGATATTCTATGTTTTTTTATGAATTCGATTGGAAGAACATACAAGGTATAGTGAAGAACCTCGATAATCAGGTTACAACCCAAAACCAAATGAAACAGAAAAAATTGAAAGAAATAACACAACAATTAAACAAAAACTTCACTAACAAACATCCTAAAACAAAAACATAAACTTTAATAATATAGGAGACTTAACTATCCTAGTTGGAAAGCAATTAGTTGCATCTCTGTTTGGTCTCTTGTTGGTGTATCTTCTACGTCAAATGAATACTCTTACAGGTTTCACCCACATGTATTTCCGATCAGCTAATTACAGTAAAATCAAGCTATGACTAAATCAGCCAAAAAAACACTGACGTGTACTTTGAAAATCAAGCAGATGACTTCTCAAAAGTCTACGCAAAGTTGTTTCGTAAAACTTTGTTAAATGTTGTGTGTCCTAAGTAAAATAAAATTTCCACATAGTTAATACAACCATGACTAATATTCTTAAAAAATGCAGTAAAGCCTAGGGATCTTCAATTTATCAAAATATAAATAATTGTGTACTTTATTATATTTACCGTGTGATGGGTTGTTCTTCTAATTGTTTCTTTGTTTGTATAAAACTAAGATTTCTAGAATAGAACATGTGGAAGGTGGTGGATCTATGTTTTTGGAATAGAAGATGGAAGGCAGTGGACCTTCGAAACACGCGGTAAGCACAAACACTAAAAAATCAACTAAATAAAAATTAACTTTAAGTAGAAGGTAATAATTTGTAGCAAAGAGAACATTGAAAAACATATAAATCCAACAAACCCACCAAAAAAATGCACCTCCGGTAAGGAAGATTTGCAAATCTTAATTGCAATAGTTCAGTTTGAAAGGAAAACCCACAATATTCATGAAAGAAAATGGGGTGTACATTTTCCTTGTTCTTAGAAAGATTAGACCTCTCTTGAACATAAGACTTAGATTTTTGGAATGGAAGATGTGGAAGGTGGTGGATCTACATTTTTGGAATCGAAGATGTGGAAGGCGGTGGACCTTCGAAACACGGGGCAAGTAAAAACACTAAAAAATCAACTAAATAAAAATAATCTTTAAGTGGAGGAAATTTATAGCAAAGAGAACATTAAAAAAAATATTAATCCAACAAATCCAGCAAAAATGTACCTCCGATAAGTAAGGTTTGCAAATATAAATGGCAACAGCTTAGATTGAAAGGAAACTAACAACATTCATTAAAGAAAAAGGGGGAAAGAGGTGTACCTTTTCCTTGTTGTTGAAGGGAGTGGACCTCTCTAGAACATAAAACAAAGATTTTTGGAATGGAGATGTGGAAGTCAGTGGATCTAAGTTTTTGGAATAGGAGATGCGAAAGTCGGTGGACCTTTGAAACACACAGAAAGTAAAAACACTAAAAAATTAACTAAATAAAAATTAACTTTAAGTATAAGGTTTGTAATTTACAGCCAAGAGAACATTGAAAAACATATAAATCCGACAAAAAAACGCACCTCCGGTAAGGAAGATTTGCAAATCTAAATAGCAACACTTCAGATTGAAGGGAAAACCCACAATATTCATGAAAGAAAACGGGGGAAAGAGGTGTACCTTTTCCATTTGTTGGAAAAAGTAGATCTCTCTAGTACATAAAACTAAGATTTTTGGAATGGAAGATGTGGAAGGCGGTGGATCTAAATTTTTGGAATAGAAGATGTGGAAGGCGGTGAACCTTCGAAACACGCGGTAAGCACAAACTCTAACAAATCAACTAAATAAAACTTAACTTTAAGTAGAAGGTAGTAATTTATAGCAAAGAGAACATTGAAAAACATATAAATCCAGCAAAAAAATGCACCTCCAGTATGGAAGATTTGCAAATTTGAGAAGCAACACTTTAGATTGAAACAAAAACCAACAATATTCATGAAAGAAAACGAGGGAAAGAGACGTACCCTTTCCTTATTGTTGGAAGGATTGGACCTCTCTGGAACATAAAACTAAGATTTCTACAATGGAAGATGTGGAAGGCGGAGGATCTAAATTTTTGGAATAGAAGATCTCGAAGGTGGTGGACCTTTGAAACAAGCGGCAAGCACAAACACTAACAAATCAACTAAATAAAAATTAATTTTAAGCATAAGGTTGTAATTTATAGCAAAGAGAACATTGAAAAACATATAAATCCTACAAATCCAACAAAAAATGCACTTCCTGTAAGGAAGATTTGCAAATCTTAATTGCAACAGTTCAGATTAAAGGGAAACCCCACAATATTAATGAAAGAAAACGGGGGATATAGATGTACCTTTTCCTTGGTGTTGGAAGGAGTAGAACTCTCTGGAACATCAAACTAATATTTCTGGAATGGAAGATGTGGAAGGCTGGGGATCTACATTTTTGGAATAGAAGATGTGGAAGGCAGTGGACCTTCAAAACACGCAGCAAGCACAAACACAAACAAACCAACTAAATAAAAAGTAGCTTTAAGTAGAAGGTGGTAATTTATAGCAAAGAGAACGTTGAAAAACATATAAATCCAACAAATCCTGCAAATAACACACCTTCGTAAGTAATATTTGCAAATCTAAATAGCAACACTTCAAACTAAAAGGAAAACCAACAGTATTCATGAAAGAAAATGGAGGAAAGAGGTGTACATTTTCCTTGTTGTTTGAAGGAGTAGACCAATCTAGAACATAAAACTAAGATTTTTGGAATGGAAAACGTGTAAGGCGGTGGATCTAAATTTTTGGAATAGAAGATGTGGAAGGCGGTGGACCTTCAAAACACGCAGCAAGCACAATCACTAAAAAATCAACTAAATAAAAATCAACTTTGAGAAGAAGGTGGTAATTTATAAAAAGGTGAACATTAAAAAACATAAAATCTTACAAATCCCGCAAAAAACGCATCTCCGGTAAGGAAGATTTGCAAATCTAAACAGAAACACTTTAGATTGAAAGGAAAACCCACAATATTCATGAAAGAAAATAGGGGAAAGAGGTGTACCTTTTCCTGGTTGTTGGAAGGATTAGACCTATCGGGAACATAAAACTAAGATTTTTGGAATGGAAAATGTGGAAAGCGGTGGATCTACATTTTTTGAATAAAACATATCGAAGGTGGTGAGACTTCAAAACATGTGGCAAGCACAAACACTAACAAATCAACAAAATAAAAATTAAATTTAAGTAGAAGGTGGTCATTTATAGCAAAGACAACATTGAAAAACATTTAAATCCAACAAATCCAGAAAAAAAAAAAACCTCTAGTAAGTAAGAATTGCAAATCTAAATAACAACACTTCACACTAAAAGGAAAGTCAACAATACTCAAGAAAGAAAACGGGGGAAAGAGGTGTACCTTTTCCTTGTTGCTGGAAGGAGTATACCTCTCTAGAACATAAAACTATTATTTTTGGAATGGAAGATGCGGAATGAGGTGGATCTAAATATTTGGAATAGAAGATGTGGAAGGCGGTGGACCTTCGAAACACGCGGCAAGCACAAACACTAACAAATCCACTAAAAAATTTAACTTTAAGTAGAAGGTGGTAATTTATAGCAAAGAGAACATTGAAAACATATAAATCCAACAAAAATGCAACAAAAAACGCACCTCCACTAAGGAAGATTTGCAAATCTAAATAGAAACATTTCATATTGAAAGGAAAACCCACAATATTCATATTAAAAATGGGGGAAAGCGGTATACATTTTCCTTGTTGTTGGAAGGAGTTGACCTATTGGGAACATAAAACTAAGATTTTTGGAATTGAAGACGTGGAAAGCGGTGGATCTATATTTTTTGAATAAAAGATGTGGAAGGAGGTGAACCTTCGAAACACACGGCAAGCACAAACACTAACAAATCAAGAACAAACACTAACAAATCAACAAAATAAGAATTAACTTTTAGTAGAAGGTGGTAATTTACAGCAAATTAAACAGAACATTGAGAAACTTATAAATCAACCAAATCCAACAAAAATGCACCTCCAGTTAGAAAGATTTGTAAATCTAAATATCAACACTTCAGATTGAAAGGAAATCCCACAATATTCATGAAAGAAAACGGGGGAAAGAGGTGTACCATTTCCTTGTTGTTGGAAGGAGTAGAGCTCTTTGGAACATAAAAATGAGATTTTTTTTAATGGAAGATATGGAAGGCGACGGATCTACATTTTTGGAATAGAAGATATGGAAGGCATTCGACCTTAGAAACACGCGGCAAGCACAAAAACTAATAAATCAACTCAATAAAAATGTACTTTAATTAGAAAGTGGTAATTTATTGCAACGAGAACATTGAAAAACATATAAATCCAACAAATCCAGTAAAAAATGCACCTCTGGTAAGGAAGATTTGCAAATCTAAATTGCAACAGTTCAGATTGAAAGGAAACCCACACTATTCATGAAAGAAAATGGGAAAGTGGTGTACCTTTTGCTTGTTGTTGGAAGGAATAGACCTCCCTGGATCGTAAAACTAAGATTTTTCAAATGGAAGATGTTGAAGGTGATGGATCTATATTTTTGGAATAGAAGATATGGAAGGCGGTGGACCTTTGAAACATGCGGCAAGCACAAACAAGAATTGGAAAAGTGAAACTATAGAATTACCTTTTTTGTTGGCTGAAGAAACTCATACTTATATATTTAATTATTGTCCATAACAAACCCGTTCAAAACAACTATTCTCTCTAAAGCTTGGCAATACTTGTGGACTTCTATCAACAACGTTGTTTATGCCAACGAGGAGTAGGGTCGTTCAGATAGCTCGACAGTGCACAAATTCATTTACTTAACAGATATTGTACTACCTCTCCTTAGATGCTCTACCATTAAAAAGTTTAGTCTAAACTTTGTGTTCAAATATAATGATTGTGTGTCTTATTTTCTCGTAATTGACAAGTGGCTTGAATTTGTTGTGAATAAGAAAGTAGAGGATTTATGCTTGAATATACATTATAGATCTGTTTATCCGATTGGGCATGACCAACCCTATAGCTTGCGAGAAATTCTCTGTAGTATTTCATCGATTGTAAAACTCAACTGCAATAATTGCAAAATATAGAAGATTGCGTACCAAATTGGACATCTCTAAAGAGTTTAACGCTGGAAAGTTTGTTTATCCGGGATGAACACATTAAACAAATAATGTCAAATTATCCTCCATTGGAATCTTTGATTCTATATGGATTTTGTCGTTTTAATTGTTTGCACAAAATTCATAGATTAAAACAACAAAATCCATATAGATTCAAAAGTTCCAATTGAGGACAATTGGACATTATTTGTTTAATATGTTCATCCCGGATAAACAAACTTTACAGTTTTAGACTCTTCAGAGATGTCCAATTTCGTACGCAATATTCTAATCTTCTGCAATTATTACAGTTGAGTTTTATAACTGATGAACTACTACAGACAGTTTTTGGTAAGCTATAAGGTTGGTCATGATGCCGATTCGGATAAATAGTTCTGTAACGTATATTCAGGCGTAAATCCTCCACTTTTTTATTCACAACAATTTCAAGTAAATTGTCAATTATTGGAAAATACGACACATCATCATCATATCTGAACATAAAGTTTAGACTGAACTTTTTAATGGTAGAGCAACTAAGGAGAGATATTACATTATCCGTTAAGAAAATGAACGTGTGCACCATCAAGATTAATAATGACTGCAATTGATCCATCACAATCATCCTGATGGGGATTGGTATTCACTTGAAGGTGATACATGTTGCTTTGAAATTGTTTCTCCATATGTTGAACATTTAACGATTTTTTTGGTTTTTAATCATACCAAAATTAAGCTTAGGGACTTGTCATCTTTGAACCATGCCAATCTTTATCCCTACTGTGATGAATTAGATGAAATGGATGAAAACATAGAGAAAGATCTTTTGGTAAGTGTTTGTTGTGCTAATGAGCTAATATTGTCATCCAGGTTTATCAAGGTCAGTTATCAGTCCCAAATGCCTCCTATCTTTTTATGTTGATTGTCAATAGAGCTCTTGTTTTCTACCGATCAACTTCATTCTAGGATGGGGGTTCATGATTTTGTCAATTAACCTGATTAATTATCTCTTGATTCACTTCCTTTTAATTAACTCATACAGTTTTAATTTAGTACGTGAGGTTAAATGTTAGTTCCTTGTATTTATTAAGCATAATTATTTTATCTTAGAATAATTTACCGTTATAGTTTCTGCTTTAGTATCTTTAGAAGACTCCTCTTATTGTAGGAGTATAATGTTGTTGTATATTTGTAGAAAATTCCTCAACGGTTTAGGAGTTTATGCAGCGATTAGCTTGCTTAAGTTTAGCAACAGGTTGTTATAATTTGTTGTATTTAACGCTTTGATGTTGAAGGAATAAAATCATCTTTCTTCTACTTCTGTCTATGTTGTATCAGATCCTCTAGCCTCTTACGAGTCAGATCCTTATTTTTTCTCTTCCCATCTATGGTTGCATCTCAAGGAACAACCCCTCATGATGTTTTTAACGTTGGTGATGCTACTGCCAGCAACAACAATGCTTCTGCTACTTCACCTATAATTCATGACGTAAAATTTAATCCCGTGTCTTAGTTACCTATCAAACTACAAGGTACCTCAACTTTTCAACTTGGAAAGCACAACTTGTGATGCAACTCAATGGCCATCAACCCATGGGACATCTTGAAGGATCAAAATTGGCACCGCCAATGACTTTTACCCGAGATAAACTTACGATTCCAGATCCCAGATACCAAATCTGGTTCTCTCAGGACCAACTGATCCAGCAAGTAATGATGACATTTGTCGATCCTACCATTTCACCTACTATTGCCACAACTCCATATTCTAAGACAGCCTGGGAACTTCTTCACACGGCTTACGCAAATAAGAGCCACACTCACATTTTTAGCTAGCACAACCAACTACAAAATATTAAGAAAGCCTCTAAATCAGTTACAGAATACTTACATGAGGTTCGATCAATTTCGGATGCTCTCAAAGTTGCTAGTTCATCAGTACAATATGAAGAACTTATTGTAAAGATTATAAGTGGCTTGGTCTCCGAGTACCATGAGATCTATGCTGCAATAAGAGCACGGGACGCTTCCTTGAGTTCCGAAGAATTGTTTCACAAGCTCACAAATCATGAACTTTTCCTCAAGCACCAAGACCTTGAGAAGTCATCTTCCAATATCACAGTTGCAGTAGTAAAGAGGACAAACATGCCTGCCTAGTCTAACAGGAACAATCGTCTCTTTAGAATCAACAATGGAGCCAATGTGCGTCTCGACAGTCCAACTTTAACAATCATCAAAATTGGAGATCAAATTCGAGACAATATGTTTGACGCCAATTGTGCCAAAAATATGGTCATACTGTAGATGTATGTCATTTCAAATCGCACAATCATTTTGATGCTAAGCCCAACTTTGCCTCTAATTTGCAGTCAAAAGACAACTCTTGGGTTGTCGATTCAAGTGCGACTCATCATATCACGGTTGAACCTCATAATCTTGAAGAGTATAGAGGAAATGAGGGAATATCTATGGGTGACGGTAATACCATTCCTATTACTCATACTGGTTCAACTCAAATACAAGTACCTAATTCTGCTTCCAGGCTTTCTAACACTCTATGTGCTCCATTAATTAAAAAAAACCTTATTTCTGTAGCCAAGTTTTGTCAAGACAATCTCACATCTATTGAGTTTTTTCCTTTTACTTTTCCTGTGAAGTACCTGCATACTCAGATTACGCTGGTACAAGGCCGGAATAAGAATGGACTCTATGAATGGCTGCATCTGCCAACCAGACCACCAGTATCCATCAATCTCGCCTCCACAAATATTCCTTTTCAGTTATGGCATAGTCACTTGGGTCATCCTTATTCGAAGATTTTTAACGATTGTTTTGACAAAAAAATCTTTACCTGTGGCTACTACAGAGAAATTTGAAGTTTGTAATGCTTGTTCTTCTAATAAAGCACACCGTTTGCCATTTCAACGACTCACTTTATCCAGTAATGTACCTCTTCATGTCATCATTGGGAACCATCACACGTTTTATCACTAGACAAAAGTTATATTGTTGTATCTTTGTTGATCAATACACTAAGTATACTTGGTTGTATACACTTAAAAATAAAATTGAGGTTGCCTATTTGTTCCAAACCTTTCGTCCTTTAGTAGAGAAGTTTTTTAAAACAAAAAATTAAATCTCTTTATACTGATGGAGGGGTGAATACAAAAGTCTTCAGTCCTATCTTCAACAAAATGGCATAGAACATTTAGTTTCACCTCCCTACACAGCACAGCGCGTTGCCATAGCTGAACGTCGTCATCGTCATATTGATGAAACAGCCAAAACACTTCTCCATGAGGCATTCCGACCACCAGACCTATGGTCTTTTGTCTGCCATCATGTTGTTTATCTCATTAATCGGTTACCCACTCCCATCTTACATAATGTGTCACCCTACCAACAATTACTTGGTAAATCACCCAACTATGCCAATCTTAAATTTTTTGGTTGTCTCTGTTATACATGGCTTAAACCCTATACCAAAAATAAGTTGGAGCCTAAGTCCACCCCTTGTGTGTATTTAGGTGTTTCTCCGAGCCATCATGCATACTTCTGTTTTGACCCAATGCAGTAAAAAATATTCATAAGTCGTGATAATGTTCTCTTTTATGAAAGATTTTTCCTTTTAAAATGATGTTTCTACAGATAAGGAAAAACTTTCCTCAACTGACCTAGGAAGACGTTAACTCCAAGGAGGAAACTGTGAAGTCGGTTCCCATTCCTGTATAGAATAGCAGAAGAAAAGTATAATCGGGGAACCTTCTACTAGCCTAAGATCGTTAACTAAGATCGGAAGATTCAACTAAGGAAGAGGAAGCTAGAAAGGAGAACTTGTTTATGGAAGAAGACTCTTTAATTTGAGTTGTTCTTGGGTTTCTTGGGTTATTCTTGGGTTGATTACAAATGACTATGGCCATCCCTATTTATAGTGTTGGGATGCTTCTAGAAATTTTTCTAGATAGATCTATAAGAAAAATCTAGACAACCTTATCTTCTGACTATCTAACAAGAATCTAGATTATTATATACTTTACTATAAATATCTAATTATCTAGAACATCTAGATTTTTCTTCAGTATAAATATCAAAGATATTTACTGTACCAAATTCTAGAAAGTTCTACTAAATATCTAAGATATTTTTTGTACCTCTGAAAAGTCAACTTTAATTTTTCACAATTCCAACTCCCTCTCATGATACACCACCACCTATACCACTGTCCTTAGAATCCCCTTTACCTAGATTACCAGTACATGATAATAACTCCTTCAATTTTGGCCAACTACTGCTACTTATCCAGGTAATTCCTAATTTTATTTTACTTCTTCAAAGCATCACACAACCTCAAACACAAGGCATACACCTTTGCTAACATATCAATGACATAAAACTAATATTACCATTCCACACCAAATCACAACTGCTCCCTTTCCTGCTACCAATTCACCATTGACAATTTCTTCACTTCCTGGCAGAGAAAGTCCTATCCCTGAACACCACCCCATGCTAATTCCAGAGCCTGCACCAAATTGAATAACCACTAGGTCCTAGAATATTATTACCAAGCCCAAAAGACATTTCAGTTTTACAACTCACGTCACTCTTACACCAACAACCTTCAAACAAGCTACCATTTACGAAGAGTGGAAACAAGCTATGAAAGTAGAATATGATACTTTAAAGAAGATTCGGGCTTGGGAATTGGTACCACAAGACTCAACGAAGAATGATGTGGACTGCAAATGGTTGTATCACATTAAACAAAAAGTAGACAGTTCTATAGATCGATACAAAGCTTGCCTTGTTGCAAAAGGGTTCACGCAGCGCCCTGGCTTGGATTTTCATGAGACCTTCAGTCCTGTTATCAAGCAAACAACAGTGCGACTTGTGTTATCCATAGTAGTGCAACACAATTAGTCGATTCATCAACTCGACGTCAACAATGCTTTCCTGCAGGGCCAGTTTACTGAAGATGTTTTAATGTCTCAGCCTCAAGGACTTGTTAACTCACAATTCCCTTCAAATATTTACAGATTAAAAAAAAGCCATTTATGGACTTAAACAGGCGTCATGGGCTTAGTATACTGCATTGCATGATCATCTGCCGAAAATGGGATTTATTAAGTCCGAATCTGACACCTCTTTGTTCATTTTGAAGAATCTGGTAGCTACTATCTATGTGCTCGTCTATGTTGACGACATTTTGATCACGGGGAGTAATCCCGTCTTGATTAGACATGTTTTTGATTCCTTGGGTTCACGTTTTTCTATGAAGGATCTAGGGTATTTAAACTACTTTTTGGGTGTCGAGGTTAAAAATGTGTCAGGTGATGTTCTTCTCACTCAATCAAAATACATTCTTGATATTCTGTCTAAATTAGATATGCAAGATTGTAAAGGAGTCCTGATACCAATGTGCTCTGGTAAGATGCCTCGGGAAGCTGATGGTTCTCCACATGTTAATGCTACCTCTACTGGCACACTCTCGGTAAGTTGCAATATTAATTATCATTCACACGGCCTGACATTTCTTATGTTGTCAACAAATTGTTATGCATGATCCTATTGATGAACACTGGAAAGCGGTTAAAAGGATACTACGGTTTCTCAAAGCCACGACAACTTCAAGTCTTCATATTCTTCACAACTAAGACTACAATCTTTCCATGTACGCTGATGTTGATTGGGTGGGAGACCTGAATGATAGAATATTCACATCCGGCTATGTTCTTTTCTTTGAGCACAATCCTGTGAGTTGGTCGTCATGAAAGCAACAAGTTATAGCTCGGTCATCTACTGAAGAAGACTACAAATCAATTGTAAATGCTCTTACCGAACTAACATGGGTGCACAACTTGCTCAATGAATGTATCACCATTCGAAATATACCCACAATCTTTGGTGACAATGTTGGTGTCACTTATCTCTATCAGAATCCAGTATTCCATAGCCATATAAAACATATTGTTGTGGACTTTTGTTATGTTAGGAACCAAGTTTAAACACACTCATGCTTGTGATTAACTTGCTGATACATTTACCAAGTCATTACCAGCACCAACCTTTCCAAGATGCCGTTCCAACTTAGGTGTTGTTGAACCACACCTAACTTGAGGGGGTGTATTAAGCATAATTATTTTATCTTATAATAAGTTATAGTTATTGCTTTTTAGTATATTTAAAAGAGTCCTCCTATTATAGGAGTTTAATGTTGTTGTATATTTGTTGAAGAGTCCTCCAATGGTTTAGGAGTTTATTCAGCAATTAGGTTCCTTAAGTTTAGCCACAGTTTGTTGTTATTGGTTGTTTTTAATGCTAAAGGAATAAAATCATCTTTCGACTACTTTTGTCTATCAAATTTTATAGTATTGGTTTAAGCTATAAGTTGTTACAAGAATAGAAAATTACTACCGGTTTAGTTTGTAAATCCTGTAACTTATTGTACTTACTTTGTATTCTGCCTCATTCTTCTGTTCAGGTGATTTCCAGTTTGATGTTGGAAGAGGAAGACATCTCCTTACCGTTGCTGGAACAGAGATGGTTGACAATAAGTTCTTGTATTTGAAAACTTTCCTTCCTAGTGCTCGACAACCTCTTAAGGTCGACTCGTAATTTGGAAAACCTAATGATATTTCTTGATATGCCGGTATGTTTTCAATTCACAATATCCTTATGTCAAATGTATATTGATCCCTTACAGCCTCAACGACTTCAATTTCACTACTATAGTTGTTAAGCTTACCACCTAACCTGATTTGTCCTTCTTTGGTATTTGTAGTACCATCCTCTTTTTGAGGACGGAGACATTGATTTTCTGGAAGACAAGTACCTCTCGTTTAAAGAAAACATATTCAAAATTTTCTTACAGAATTTGAAGAATGTCAAGGTTATGCCATTTTGTAGTCGTACGCGTAGTTCTGATGCAACAAACTCCATCTATTCTTGAAGTTCTTTCTTGAGCATGCAACAAATCTGGAGAAACTTGTTATAGTACCAGAGCATAAGGACTGCAACAGTTGTTTTACTAATACCTCAAATCTAATGAAGCATTTGTTAGGTTTTCCAACAAGTACAATCATTTCCTTCTGACCAATTAGTCATAATGTTTTCTATTCCTAGTTTGTTGCTCTTATTTTGTTGACATTCCTTTTTTTTTTAATGAGGATAACTTGTTATGAAAATTATATTATGGCCAGCAATTAATTAGCACAAAAAAATAGTTGATCATCCCTTAACCTAAGGTTTGTGATCGTAAAAAGGAGAGCTAGTTTGCATCTCCCTCTACAAGGATGGAATCAACCCTTGGGTTTTACCTATTACCACACATTTTTTTATGGCATTCCAACTCAATGGGACCAGCAAATAATGTGGTCTAGTTGATGGTATTGCTGTCTCTTAGCAAGAAGTCTCTAGACCTAGCGTTGGGTATAAAAAAATCTTTGGTAGGAGTATTACCCCCGAATGGGCCCCAACGGAGGCAAAGAATTATTTAGGCTCCAATGTGGATATCAAACACCGTAAATAAAAAAAATAAAAAAACATGAAAAGCCATTTTTTATGAAATTTAGCTATATTTTATAGTAGAACTAGATAAAGGATGCATGTACAAGGAACGTGCTTTAAGTATTGAGATGCAATAAAGAAAAGATGATTAAGCCTAATATTAACATATTTATGTTTCATCATACATTACATTTAGTTTGCGGAACATTATACTGAGAGCTTGTTAGAAAGGCTACAACAAATCATAGTCTTTTTTTAATTTATCTGCTAAGCCCGTGGCTCTGGAAGCACACCACAAACTTCTTGTTCGAAGGTCCACCCATAGTTCGACTACATGAGAAGTGGAAGGAGTCGATCTCTAATAAAATAACAATGTAATTGTTATAATAAGTGTTGCTAAATGACACAAAAATAAACAAATGGCTTTACAACATAAATGTTATGAAAGTAAAGTTCCAAAATGATGGATGTTTTAGTTGCGTATTTCACCATTGGTGATGCTGAAATGCAACCGAAGAAGGCAAAAGCTTTGAACAAATGCATAGAAATGCTAATCCAATTCTTATAAAATAAAATCATTGAGACAATAAAAAATTAGACGTCATACAACACTTACAGAAGGGAGAAAAATAAGAACAGTTATAGTAAAGTTGAAAGATTAAAAGGGTTCTTAGAAGGCTGAAATAAATTTGAAAGATCGTCCCATTTCGCATCTTTGTACCTTATGTCTAGAGAGAAACAAAGCACAATCTAAAGGGCATAAGATTCACATTTGCATAGTCGAGAGCAAAAAAATGAATAATAATTTTAGAAGAATACAAAAATTAAATGTGAGGCGAAATTTCCCTCACCTTGCGATACATGCTCTCATAGCGGACCACAAAAGGCAAGATGATATAGTAATGAAAGTGAAACCAAATTTACACTATCATCAGTTAATGCCAAAGGTTAGAAGTCATGTTTCTGAATAAGAAATACTAAAAGTTTCGAGAGGTGAAATTTCTTTCATCTTTCCATACATGTTTTCATATCAGAGTCATGTTAGACTTGATATCTCTGTCTCTTCCGAGCAATGGAATATTGGGTGAAATACCAGCTATTCTAGGGTACATATGCTTCTTCCTACTTAGTAGATTTTCTAAAAAAAATTAATATCATTATGTGACTTTAGGTTTTCTAACTAATGAATGTTTTTCCTATACCATTCCACTGCTCTAACAGATATGTTCGGGTACCTACAACAGGGTATTCAGAGCAAGTTATTTAGAAAGTGGAAGGACAGTTGCCCTGAAGAAGGTGCAATTTGATAACATCGAGCCAGAAAGTGTTAGATTTATGGCACGAGAAATTATGATCCTCTGCAGCCTTGATCAACCCAATATCATCAAATTAGCGGGTCTAACTACTTCCAAATTGTCTTGTAGAATGTATCTTGTGTTCGAAGATATGGAAAAAGATATTTTATGACTCATGTCTTGTCCAGAGTTGTGTTCAGCGAATCGCAGGTTTGCTAACTTTTCATAACATTAGGTTACCAATTGTTCAGGTAGGAAAATAAAAAGAGAACAACTATTTGTTCATGTGTAAAACTCGCGAAAAAGTGATAGTAACAAACAATAAACTAACAAGAAGTATCCCTGCAAGCATAGGAGAGTGTTATTACTTGACAACTTTAATGAAACTGAACTCTCTGGAGGGCTGTCCTTTTTCTTTGAGGAAGGAAACCACTTTAGATAAGTAGGCTATTCTATTTCTTTTGATGAATTCGATTGGAAGAACACACAAAGTATAGTGAAGAACCTCGACAATCCGGGTAAAACCCAAAATATTATGAACCAGACAAAATTGAAAGAAATAACACAACAATTAAACAAAAGCTTCACTAAAAAACATCCTAAAACAAAAACATAAACATTAATAATATAGGAGCCTTAACTATCCTAGTTGGAAAGCAATCACTTGCAT
The DNA here is from genome assembly GCA_029582725.1 of Solanum chiquidenum. Lineage (NCBI taxonomy): Eukaryota > Viridiplantae > Streptophyta > Magnoliopsida > Solanales > Solanaceae > Solanum > Solanum chiquidenum. The sequence goes on along the minus strand of JAJOOS010022337.1, from coordinate 5,961 downwards.
CTCTATTTGGTCTCTGGTTGGTCTTATCTTCCTACATCAAATGAAAACTCTTATGGGTTTCACCCATAGTTATTTACGATTATCTAATTACAGTAAAAGCGAACCCATGACTATATCTGCCAAAACAACAATGACATGTACTTTGAAAGACAAGCAGATGACTTCTCAAAAGTACGCTTTGCTTGCCCATCTTTCTGAGGATGAAAGGCAGTACTTAAGTTCACCTTTGAACCCAAGCCTTTTTGGAATGACTTCCAAAACTATGCAGTAAATTGCACACCTTTGTCTGAAATAATGGAGACAGAACCCCATGAAGTCTTACCACCTCTTGAAGATACAACTTAGCATAATTTTCTGCCGAATGAGTAGTCTTTACCGGCAAAACGTTGGCTGATTTTTTCATTCTGTCGACAATCACCCAAATAGAATCATGCTGCCTGTGAGACCTTGGTAAACCTGTGATGAAATCCATATTAATCATCTCCCACTTCCATTCTGGAAGTTCTATATTCTGAGCCAAACCATCGGACCTTTGGTGCTCTACTTTAACTTGTTGGCAATTTGGACACTTAGCAACAAATTGTGTAATGCCCTTCTCCATACTATTCCACCGATATACCTCTCTCAAGTCATGATACATCTTTGTGGAACCCGAGTGAATGGAATATCTGGAGCTATGAGCTTCCCTCATAATCCTCTCTTGGAGTCCATCCACTATTGGTACACACAATCTACCTTGATATCTCAATACACCATCTCCCCTTTGTTCAAAAGCTAATACTTTTTGCTTATGAACATTTGCCTTCAATTCAAGGAAAATTGGATCTTGTCTTGCTTTTCTTTCACTTCTGACACTAATGACTGCCCCATTCATCACCACTACTCCTCCTACTGTGGAATCCATTAGTCGAACTCCTAAGCATGGAAGTCTATGCACATCTTTCACTAACTCTCTCTTTTCTTCCTCAACATGGGTGGTACTACCCATAGACAACTTGCTCAAGGCATCAGCAACAACATTAGCCTTACCTGGGTGATAAAGAATACTCATGTCATAATCCTTCATCAATTCTAACCACCTCCTTTGTCTGAGATTAAGCTCTTTTTGAGTGAACACATATTGAAGACTCTAGTGATAAGTGAATACATCAACATGAACACCATACAAATAATGACGACATATATTCAAAGAAAATACTATGGCAGCCAACTCTAAGTCATGGGTTGGGTAATTCTTCTCATGAACTTTCAACTGTCAGGAGCCATAAGCTATGACTTTGCTATTCTGCATTAACACGCAACCCAAACCAACTCTAGATGCATCACAATAGACAACAAAGCCTTGTGTACCTTCTGGTAAGGTCAAAACTGGTGCAGTAGTCAACCTCTTTTTCACTTCTTGAAAGCTTTTCTCACAAGCTTCAGGCCATTAAAACTTCATTGTCTTTTGAGTTATCTTGGTCAAATGGGATGAAATAGACGAGAACCCCTCTACGAACCTACTATAATTGTCATCCAAACCCAAGAAAATCCTATTATCAGTTGGAGATGTGGGTCTAGGTCAATTCTGCACTACCTCAATCTTTGGTGTATCAACTCTAATTCCATCACTGGAAACTTTGTGGCCCAAGAACACCACAGACTCAAGCCAAAACTCACATTTAGAGAACTTAGCATATAAATCCTTATCCTTCAAAGTCTGAAGAACTATTCTGAGATGGCTAGCATGATCTTCTTCATTCCTTGAATAGATTAGTATGTCATCAGTGAAGACGATAACAAACATATCTAAAGAAGGTTTGAAAACTCTATTCATAAGGTCCATGAACACTGTAGGCACATTAGTCAAACCGAACGACATGACCAAAACCTCATAATGACCATAACGGGTCCTAAATATTGTCTTGGGAATATCACATTCCCTTACTTTCAATTGATGGTAGCCAGATCTGAGGTCTATTTTTGAAAAACAAGAAGCACCCTGAACCTGATCGAAAAGATCATCAATTCTTGGAAGAGGATACTTGTTCTTAATGGTAACCTTGTTCAACTGACGGTAATCTATACACATCCTAAGGGAACCATCTTTCTTTCTCACAAATAAGACCGGAGCGCCCCAAAGTGAGACACTTGGTCGAATAAAGCCCTTATCAAGGAGATCTTTCAACTGTTCTTTAAGATCTTTCAACTCTACTGGTGCCATTCTATATGGCGGAATACATATAGGATGAGTATCTGGGAGAATATCTATATCGAAGTCTATCTCTCTCTTAGGAGGGACTCTGGGAAGATTATCAGGAAAGACTTATGGAAACTCTTTTACTACTGGAACTGACTGGATAGGAGGTTTCTCAACACTAGAGTCATTAACTCGGACTAAGTGATAGACACACCCCATAGAAACTAACTTCCTTGCCTTAAGGTACGAAATGAAATGACCCTTAGGCACTGCTGAACTACTTTTCCACTCTAAGACTGGCTCATTTGTAAACTGGAACTTGAAAACTCGAGTTCTACAATCAACTGAGGCATAACAGGCATAAAGTCAGTCCATACCAAAAAATGACATCAAAATCTACCATGTCTAACTCAATTAAATCAGCCATGGTACTCTTGTGATTAATGGAAATGGGACAATCACAATAGACTCTCTCTGCTAGAATAGACTCACCAACATGTGTACAAACACTGAATGGATCACTAAGTTGCTCAAGAATAACATCAAAATTCATAGCAACATATGGAGTTACAAAAGATAAACTTGCTCCTGGTCTAGCAAAGCATAAACAGTAAAGTCAAAGACTTGGATCATACCAGTGATAACATCTGGTGAATCCTCTTGATTTTGGCGACTATTGATAGCATACAAGCGGTTTGTTCCTCCGTCGGTACCGAAAGTATCCCCTCTAGGTGCATCTCTGTCTGGTGGAGCAACTGAAAAAGACTGGGCTCTATTGCACCCATTACCATTACCCTGCTTGTTCTTTGGACAGTTTCGCATGAAATGCCCATTCTGACCACACTTGAAACAACTAGTGGAGCCCTCACAACATGTACTTGAGTGGTTCCTACCACACCTAGCGCAGGCAAGAGGCTTACTACCCCCTTGCGCCATGCTACCTTGAGAATACGCAGGTTTAGCTCTAAAATTTTGACTATTGTACTCACCTTTGTTCTTATGTGCAGGTGCACTAGCAGATGATGGAGCAGGTCCCTTCTGTTTCTCTTGGAAGGATGACCGGTTGGCATTACTCTTATAATGCCCGGACTCATTCCCCGTCTTTGCCCTCTTGTTCTTAAACTCTTCCATATCCCTCAGCTTCTCTTCCTCAGCCTACTGCACATATACCATTAACCTTGAGATATCTACGTCACCTATCAGTATTTCAGCCCTACCTTCCTTACTCGATAGACGAGCCAACCCAGAAACAAACAAGCTCATTCTACTCCTCTCGTCCGCAACCATTTCCAGAGTATAACAGGACAGTTGGGTAAACTTCAACCCATACTCATGAACACTCAAAGAATCTTGCTTAAGTGTGCGAAACTCTCGTACCTTAGCCTCTTTCAGTTCTAGGGGAAAGAAACGCCCAAGAAAGCCTCCTCAAAAAAAGCCTAATTCATAGGTGGTGCATCCTCAACTCAACCCTCTTTCTACTGATCAAACCAAGTCCTAGAAATATTCTTCAGTTGATATGCAGCTAGTTCAACTCGCTCTGTATCGGCAATATGCATAACCTCAAATACCTTCTTCAGTTCTTCAATAAAAAATTGGATCTGTTTTAGTGCTCGAACCTGTGAAACTAGGAGAATTCATCCTTAAGAACTCGCGGATCCTCGAAGTGTCAGCTACTTCCTATCGATTCCCTCTCTGCTTCCCAGCTTGGTTGGTCACAACTTGGCTCAACATCCGAATAGCCTCCCAGAACTCACCATTGGTGACCTCTCCTTGGGGTTGCACTTCAGGTGCATTAGGTACCCCTTGTTCCTGTGGTTCAACGTTTCTCCTAGTCGGACGACCTCTGACTGCTCTTCGTGGAGGCATGATTATCAGTAACACGCACAAGCACGAATTACAAGTAAACTTTTTAGAGATCAAACTCTAACACACGAAATGAGTGTGAAAGAAGTGAGAAATTTTTCCTAAATGTTGCAGCCTCTTAATTATAGATGTGGCGCGCTTTACACCGATAACTAGGACTCTAAGACACGCTTCATAGACTCTCTAGGACTCTTGAACTCTGTGCTCTGATACCAAGTTTGTCACACCCCAAGCCTACACCCTGGATGTGGCTGGCACTCGAGAACCATTGTTGGCCCCAAGCAAACCCGTGGTCTGGCTTACTTAACTCAGTGGAAGACTCTATGAATATTTATAATGATCAAAAGCACTATACTCACTTGAATAATAAAATACTGAGAATGTTTAAAAGTCAAACATTCAACTTGGCCAAAATGGCAACTCAAGTCTTAACATATGAAATGATAAAGTCAATGAAAAGACTAAAGAACTAACATTTGACTGTCGATGAAGCCTCTAAAACAACTGAGATGGATGTCGGGACAAACCCCACGACATCCTAATGAACTAACAAAGTAACTGAAAGCAATAAAAGGAGTCCTCCGGAATGCAAGGAGGCTCACCACTAACTCTGAAGTGCTCACTGGATCAACGATGCACTGGATACCGATCCTAGTTACCTGAATCTGCATCATACTAAGATGCATTCCAACTGGCATCAGTACATTGAATGTACGAGCATGCGAGTTGGAATGCTAAACACAACATAGGCTTGAAAATAATCTGAAGAACTTACCTGACGCAACTCAACTCAACATAACTGAACTCATTTCAATATAAAGAAGTTTAAAACAAGTGCAATATAAAGAAAAACTATTTAAAATGTGATGTCAACTCTGTGTGTATGCAAAGATACATATAACTCTGAAATTTATGTAAAAATACAATAAACTATGTATATAAGAATACAATTACTTCTGTGGGAGTTTTTCTAACCGACAACCATCACGTAAGAGCTATTGTGATTATACAGCGTTTTGCCTCACGCTGCCAGGGTCATCCTATACCTTGTCGATGGTATAGATCCTGAACTACTAAGTGGATCCACTAGTCTATGCTAAAAAGCACTAAAAGAATCTTCTAAAAAGTATGACCCTTTTATACTCATGATGACAACATGGTTTATAGGGGCTGTGAGTTGTCTGAACTCTCCCACATATCGTTGCTCAATACTACTCCCAAAATACGATATTAGTTCTTATGTTTAAAACATACTTCTTTCTGTGATTTGAGATTAGTACTCAAAAACTTAGCTCAAAGGCTATCTTGGAAATCAAAGTTTCCTCTCTTGCTTCATTTAGAAAGTGATTATTCTTTCCTGAAAACTAGCCCGAAGGCTCTTTGGAAATCGAGGTTTCCTTTCTTGTTTAAATGTGAACACATTTTAAACCCTTTGGGAATACATAGTCCCCATATACTTTTGAAGAAATGAACTTCAAACTTTACTCTTTAATCTGTACTCAACTTGAACTTTAAGTCTTAAAACAAAGTTAAAACATTTGGAAAAGACTTTTGAAAAACTCTAAGAACTTCTCTTGACTTGACTCTTCCTTCTCTTGACTTTGATCTTAATTTTTCTTGAATTGGATTATGGATTCAAGGTTCATGATCTCATTTTTATGTATGATTTCATGATGTTTAAATGTACCTTAGAGTGTTGGAATCAACTAGAAAATATAGGGTACATTGCTAAGGAACTAGTACGAAAAGGTGGGAGACGAATGGGAAGAACTGGCTTTCCTGGCACTCTGAGAGGCGCAGGGCGCCATCCTTGAAACTTCAGAGAGCTGGGTAGGGTGCTCTGGTTGGCACGGTGCCCCAAGACCCAAACTTGAAAGACTATTTTGGGGCACGCTGAGAGGTGCGGCGCCCCAACCCCC
>JAJOOS010022336.1:0-30784 GCA_029582725.1 Solanum chiquidenum | reverse complement strand
AAACTGTGCCTGCATATGATAAGTTGATGAAAAAATTGGCTCAATTTTTAAATGTTAGACTAGTTAGTTTATATTTTTAATATTTTGATATTCCATGAGCTTTAGATCTTCAATCTATAGTTTATGATTCATGAATAAGTAAAATCAATAACAAATATTTAAAACACACACATTTTGGATCCACAAATAAACAAGAAACAAGTAGCTGCACGCCAACTAATTAACTAAAATAATCATTAAGAACTATGTAAAAATATCCAACAAAAATCATCAATTATTACTCTAAACTAAGACCAATGTATTTGACTTGTCATTCAAAATTTGTTACCTTTGGTAGGTGGATTGAAATATCATTCACAAGTCACTTTTTGATTCTATTTTAAAAATAGTAATTGTACTAGAATTTTATATTCATAAGGTAAGGTATTATTCTAAAATTTTACTTGTTAAATTTGAAACTTGTACAATAACTTTTTCGATTATATTATTATGTTGTCACTCATGTTATTATGTTATGCCGTTCAAGTTCGTTTTTTTTTTTTCAGGATATGTGAACAGAAAATTATAGAAAATCAAGCCATGACTTCCACTAAATTGTCCAAATTTTTTTAATCAAAAAAATGCCAGGAAGCTGTTCATATTGGTAGAATGGAAAAAATATTTAATTAAAGTCTAAGGATTGAAGAAAAAAATAAAATAGATCTAGTCAAATATAGTGAGAGAATTAAATCAATAAAAAATAATTAGTATTTTTTTCTTTTCAAATCAAATATATCGTAGAGAATTTTTCCTTAGTGTCGGTAGGAGTTTGGACTAATAATCAATTGGCAATGGATTTTAAATTCATAGTAATTGTTGGATTCTTTAATTAGGGGGTTATTGTTAAGAAAGAAAATGACTAATTAACTGAAACAGAGAAATAGATTATAAAAAAGTAAAAATATTATTATAATTTATCTCCTTAATTCTTATGACCTACCACGAAAAATGAGTTTTGCGATTGTTTTCATCAGTTGACCTCAAAAGCTAACAACAACGTAAATAAAAAATGTATATTATTATTTGTAGATTTAGATCTTGATCAGGGTCGTCTTAACCCTATGCCACAAAAGTCATCGCTTGGGGCCCCATATATTTTGGGGGGCCCATTTTAAAAAAATAATTACTTATATATGTTATTTTTAGATTTTTTTTTTATGATGAGTGTTATGATTTCTTTTAAGAAAATTGCATATGTGATGAAAATAAATCTGAATTTCATAAGAAAAAATTTGATGAAAATATGGATAGCGAAATGACAAAGTCTCTTAAAGAATCTTTTAGAGTTGATTGCTTTATATATATAGAGTAGATCAAACTATTTTTTCACTTCAAAATAGATTTGAATCAATTGAAAGGCATATGAAAATATTTTTAATTTCTTATTTAGTGGTAAAATATTGAGATCACTAGATGATGAGAATTTAAAAGATATTGTCTTAACCTTGAACTTTCTTTAATACATAATAGTTATTCTTATATTGATGGTTTAAATTTATTTTTTTAACTAAAAATGTCAAGGGAAATAATACAAGTAGAAGATAATGATCTAATGGAAATACTAAATCATATAAAAAGACTTGATTCTTTCCAAATACACATATTGCTTATAGAATAATGTTAACAGTTCCTGTAACTGCCTCAATCGGAAGAAGGATTTTTGAAATTAAAATTGATTAAATCTTCTTTAAGATCAACAATGTCTTAAGAGAGATCAAATGAATTAGCTATATTATCATTTGTAAAGGAATTATTAAAACAAATTGATTATAAAACAGTACCGGATGATTTTGCATCTAAAATAGCTAGAAAAGTAATTTTAAATTAAAGTATATATGATGAAAAAAATAAAATATTAGGGCCCCCTCTCTTAAGTTTCGCTTTAAGCCCCCAATATTATTGAGTCAACCCTGATCTTGATGCAGATATCATAATTGAGTATTCTACTAGATGAAATTTGTGATAGATTTGTCCGTTTTATTATCCATCACAATTTGTTATAAAATCTCTTTATAGATTAAGTATGTCGAATATTTTGTGATTGATTAACTAAAATTCATTTCTAATTTAGATAAACATTATATTCCATCATAAATTCATCACAAATTCATAGGGAAGATACAAAGTATATATTTGTAGCGATTTTTTTTTACAACATACTCAGTGTAGTTTAAAGTAGTACTACTTTTAAAAAAAATTTGTACCTCAATTTCTGTTACTATCTGTTGTTTCTTATACATTGATTATTGTATTGTTTTGGTTGTAGTTTCTGCTATGTGACTATCTGCTATTTTTGTTATTATTTGTTATTTCTTGTACTTCTGTTACTTCTTTTTCTTAAAACTGTTTTGAACTGTTTTTTAATTTCTTGAGCCAAGGATCTATTGAAAATAATCTATCGTAAGATTACATTAAATATGTATTATTTGTTGTCTATTAAGTTAGAACCACTATAATTAGTAGGAATCTTTCTTAAAGAATACAAGAAAAGAAGAAAAAGAAGAAAAGGAAGTGTAAAGAAAAAGATAGACAAAACGATTTCGTTTGCCTTTCGTCAACTTCAACTATCAGTTTTAGTGACCCAAATATTGTCACTTTTTTGTATTAACTATTCAAAAATCTAGAAGCCTCTTAATTAGCACCTAAAACTTTATGCTTCTGCAACTTTAATAAATACTTAATTTAATAAAATAGTTTTATCTACAATTAGATGGTGGCTTTGATTTAGTTTTCAATTTAGATTTCTTTTTTCCTTGGAGGGATGGCAATTAATTTGTTAAAATAGACTTATTTTAGTGGTTTTATTCTTCACTAATCATAATATTGTATGTTTAAATAATGTGAAGTGAAAGCTAAAGTTATGATTAAGGCAAAAAACTAATTAAGCACTTTATTAGGTTTTGAAAATAGTTTGATAAATGGATTAGCAAAATGGACCACTCTAGTCTTCTGTTTAAGAAGTGGGAATTTCATGAGGCATGAAAACACTGGCTCACCTACCTTGAAAGAAGCCTTACACCATACAATAAATGGACTTTCTTTACAAACTTCGTTTGAATTTATATATACTGACGGTGTAAAAAATTATAATATCACGTCACACTTAATATATTTAAGAGTAGTTCAGTATCAAAGTGAAATTTGTAATCTTGAAAATGAGACAAGGTTGAAAATCATGAGGTCTTAAGTTTAAATTTTATTGGAGGTTAAAAATAAAAGGCGATTTGTTTCTATTTGTTCAAGCATTAGCGAACAAAATTACCAAGTATGTGTATTGGTTGAAGGTAGTAGGAGTGTAGGATACAAATTCATATTTGAAATTTATGAATTCCTGTGACATGATCAAGTTAATTCAACAATTATAATGGTTTCCCTCATATTTAGTGGATTGATTTTAATATATATATATAAGATCTCAGTCACATAACCTATAAACAAGGCTGTAGAACCGTCGATGGTACCCGCGCCTAGCAGATACCTTACGAAAAAAGTCGAGGTACACATAAGTTGATCTGAATAAAGATTTATTTTTTTTAAAAAAAATAAACTACCTAGTATAATAGATAAACTCAATTTGATAATAGGAAGGTTTTTTTATACCGTTGGGGTATATAAATAACAAGTTAATACTCTTTTATATTTCAAGGACTGAAGAAGACCCTCCATTTAAAAGTCATTGAAAATTGAAATGCACAACTTTAATGCTAAAGTCGGCATTGAATCAATTGGATTATGACTTGTTGTCCCTCTTATCAATTTATAATGTCTTTGGCATCTCTTTCATAGCCATTTTTAATTATTTTTTGGGCATCATGAATGATGTATACAAAAACGGTCCTCAAAAATTCGTTGTGAGAGCCATTCTTTTTCAATTGAGTTAATTAAGGACAAAGCTAATTTGTATGATTATAAAAATATCTTAATATTAGTAGTATATATTTATGACTTCTTTTGATTATAGTATTTTAACGGTAATATAGCCTTTTGATTTGATTAATATGATTGTCATTTTTTTAATATTTACTTATTTAATTCTATTGGTTCATTTTAGGTATGCTTCAAATTTTAGCACCAGTGGGAAATTTGAGCTTTATGTCGTATGACATGATCATGGCTTGTAATAAGATTTTTCTTAGTTAGAGTCATCGAGTTTAGCTTAAACAAAAAAAGTGATGATTCATATAGTTAATCTCAACTTATTTGGAATTGAGATATAGTTATTATTGTTCTCGTTGAGTTTCTAAAGAACAGTTGGGTTACACGTTTCACTGTATCGACATGCGCTAACACCCTTGATAGACACTTCAAAACCCGCCTAAGGTATGTTGCTCATGAGCTACCAAGTACCAATCTTGCAACAGTATTGACGAACTTCTTGTTGGTTATTTGCGAATCGAACTCGCTCTCTTGCCACGCCCTTTCACCTCGGGCCACAAGAACACAGACCATTATCAAACAAATATTATCCATAATATATGTAGTAATCATAAAAGTGCCTAGTATAGTTTGTTAGCACCAGAAATCATCCTATTGTCAGCAAATTGTGGGATAATGAAATGGTGCATTTGTTAGCTATCTAAACCCCTATTATATTAAAAGTGAGCCTAAGAACCACTACAATACATAATAGGATAAATGGAACTCTTCATTCTCTACCAAAAATTTAATTCGAATTTCGAGAATGAAAAAGTCTTTGATAGGAGAGCGACTCCCTTTACTGAGCCCTATACGGTATAAATCTAAATTTGTCAAGCAAGTGGATACCGTATACTTGTTATAAAAATAAATTTTAAAAAAGTGAACCTAATGAAAGAAGGGCTCCATCCAAAAAGTACTAAGTACAGTTAGCATCATTCTATCTTCATCAAACTGTGGGGTTAAGGTGAAGTAAATGGTCCATTTATAAACTATCTCAACTCCCATTACAGTAGAGGAGGACCTTCATCTTTAAGAAATGAATTTGTTAATACACTATATTGCTCTTACACATTGAATAGAAGAAAAGACATAAAACTAAAAACGAATTCGTAAAGGATGATAAATTTATTTCAGTACTCCTGATTGGATAATACATTTTACTGTCATTCACTCAATGATATACACAAAATCAACCTGAAGCCTCTTTAACTCACATAGTTGCAGCACTCCATACTATTCTTCCATGTTCTTCATGTATTCTTTTGAAAGTTTGCTCTCCATAATCAGCATTTGTTCTTTCGTAAGAGAGTGTCCCGATTCAAGTAAGGCTTCCACTGTTTGCTGTTCAACAAGAATAAAACCAGTAGAATAAGTGAACGATTTTACTTCAAAGAGAGTACTCCTCAAGTTGATTATCAACCCTGCTTATGTGTGAAGACCTAAGCTAAAAGAACTCAATAAGTTACTCCAATCTCTAACTAAAAATAGAAGGGAAGAACGAGATAAATGGATTAGATAGATTTCCTATACATAATTGTAACAAAAAACTGTCTAAGAATTAGGCTTGACTTGGCCCGGGTTGTTTAATAACTAGTTATTCATCACATGTTTGACCCAACTACTTGAACGCAAATAAACTTTGGACAGGTTGAGTTACTACCCCCACACTTCTATTTTAATTGATCCTCCTAGTTTTGACCGGGCCAGCTTGCGTGCACATCCATTAATTCCACTAGATATCTGACACCTCCTACCAACAATAGGTATCAGGTAATATCATTAGAGAAGTTATTTTCCTCATTTTTAAGGAACATATTTTCTTAGAGAAAATGTTTTCCAGATATTTGACCAACCAAACGTAGGAAAATTGAAAACATTTTCTAGCTGTACCAAATACATGGTCTCTTCAAATCTCGCTTTCCCTCTAATTCCTTCATTCCCTTATCCTTATGACCTGATGAATGTTAGTGCTTATACCGCACGGCAAATTAATCCCCTCCCCCCAAACCCCTTCTTTGCATTATTTTTAGCATTTTTCTTGCTTATGTAAAAAAAGAGATTCTTTAGTTGTCCGAACAACTTTTCTGCCAAATCAACAAACATGAAAAGCCAAAACTATATGTAAAATTACTTTACCAAGTGAAATCAGATTTCCTCCTGCCTTGATTGTCATGAAAAAGGAAGGGAAACAGAAAATGCCTTACCTCTGGAGGAATAAAAACTGGGAGTTCTCCCTTCTTTCTTTGTCGAAGAAATCTTCTGCCAATATCTTCAGCACCTCCAGAGTCTTCAACCCACTACATAAAAGTGGAAAGCACAAAAGAGTAACTGAAATTTTAATCAAGCCTCCGAAAGTTGGTGTTAGATTAGAAACTTGTTACCAATGTGGTAGAAAAGAAGCAAACACAAAATAATTATTTGTACTCACCATTTACAAGCAACAACAATTGATGAAGCAAATGTGTTCATTAAGGAACTGCCTTTTTTTCTATAGACCTTTTTGAGAACCTTAAAAGTGGAATGGACTACCAGATTGAAATTATGCAGTGCTTGCTGCCGAGTTTTACAAATCCGAGAACCAGCCATCATAGAGCAATACTATAGTACATTGAATCTGTATCTTATTTTATTCACTAATTACAGCAAAGCTTCCTTATGATTTTGGCAACATCTATATATAGACTACTGATCCCAAAAACAATGAGAATTGCCCCTATGGTACTGCAATAGACTAGCAAGGCTCTACTGCATTGTTCTATGACCAACCAATAACTTAAGTCCCAACTTCCATTATAAATTCAAAATAATCCTTATATAATATCGAGTTCTCATGAACTCACTTGTTCTGCAGCTCTTCACTTTCCAGAAAAACAATAAAGATTACTCTACAACAATAATGATAACAACGTAACTACACCTCAATCCCAAGAGACTTTATTGACATATTACTTTAGTTTCAAGATTTCTACTATGGACCAAAGAACACCCAAACTTTGTAAATTGAGAGAAGTTGAAGAGAGTAATTTATACCTACAGAACCATGTGAATTTACTATGGATTAAAGAACACTCATCAACAACAACAACAAATCCAGTGTAATTCCATAAGTTGGGTCTGTCTCCTGATAAGTTTTTACAACATTAGTGAACTACTCTTAAGGATTCACCATTATAGTGGCAGCATTTGATTTTCATGGCTGTTATAATGAGGTGATGTTATATATTTATACTAGTATTTGACGTTATGAAAAATCGGTTCTGGAGAAAATCAGACCGTTATAGTGAAATGACGTTATAATAAATGAATTATAACGAGGTTTGAACGTACACAAAAACATGAACCTTTTTAGCTATACCTCAACATGGTCATCTAGTTGTCTTTCAGGGTAGAAGGAAAATGTGGAATGTCGTTTTTCTGAGGTTACCATGAATTTCTTTATTTCTCTTTATTGATAGAAAAGCATCTTATAGAATACCCGGCTTCAGGAACACAGATGCAATGATCATAACTCAGCAACTTAACATTTCTGTCCACTGCCCCAGACATAATAATGTCATTATTCACCAAATTACATGTATTTCCATCGTCTGAAAACTAATTGTAAGAGCTAATTAAGTAGACAGTTAACCCTGACTTTCTCCAATGACTCCAATAAAGAGAAACTTTTAGCAACATTAGCCTTTTCTTTCCTCTGACGAAATGAGAGAATGATCTTTGACCAATTAGTTCAAGAAAAAACTCAAGAAGACACCTAGGAAACATGCTTGGCTAAAGGTTGAATAAAGTAAAATGACATTGCTCAAATTAGATTACCTTTAAGATGGACTGGTCGTATGTTCTAGATCTCATAGCTCCATAAAAATCCAATGCTGCCAAGAGATGAACAAGAAATATGAGAGGAAAAAGGCTTTCGCACCTCTGCATTTTTCGCTCTATTTATATGACAATCTAGTGATATAAACAGTTTATGATCATGAACTGTAATATTTAACCAATTCTTAGCCAATCCATAGTCCCATAATAACATATGTAACCAATGTGATTGTGTACGATTGTAAGTCCTTATTGCCAGAAGTGTGAGCCAGCAAAAAAATATCAAAAAATTGTATATGTTCCATGAGAATGAATTTAAACAACTTTCATGTATGGTTGGTCACCTTGATTTGGGAAGGTATTAACAATAATTGCAACCTCATCCTTTGTTATGCCATCTTTCTCGTACATTCTGCAAACAATATTCACGATGTCTTCTTGGGTGGGCTGCCTGTATCATGAAAGAGAAAATAGTTACTACTCTCAAGAAATGTATAACAACACTTTGTTATCCACGGAGAACATCTAAATTCATTTGCAACAACATACCCAGTGAAATCTCACAAGTGGGGTTTGGGAGGGTAGGATATATGCAGACCTTACCCCTATCTTTGTAGGGTTGAGAGGTTGTTTCCGATAGACCCTCAGCTTAAAAGAAGTGTAATATATAGCCAAATAACGACAGAAAAATAGCAAGATAAATAAAGAAAATGAACCAACAAGTAGTAGTAAAAATGAAGAGTAAGTTACTACGTGAATACTAAATAATATTACTAAATAAAGGGAAGATGAGAAGAAGAGACTAGCCCCCTTTCTAAATTAACATTATTAACTTTAATTGATCAAGAATTTTTAGTTCAGTTTAAGCATAACATTGGAATGATTTAAAATCAACAAGAAATAGCCAAAGTATATACATTAATCACTATTTTCCTGATCAAAAAAATAGTTGTTGTAGAAAAAGTATATACTTAAATCTCTGTAAAATATTAGCTTCAGTGGCACTGTCTTTTTCATAAACTTGATAGTGAGAAGTTAAATTGTGTTCCACCAAACGGACCGTCAGGTAGTTCATAAAAACAAATAGGTCTTCTACCCTTACTATACTCTGAAGTCGCCCAAAAATTAAATCCAGGAACGATTTCCTTAGCTTTTTGTTGTATTATGGACCTTGTAAATGATGTAGAGACCTTGTTACTGCAAAGCTAGAAAGGAAAAGGTCTGCTCTTGTGTTTTGAATGTAACCCTCTCAGCACCATCTTAGATGTTAATGATGTTAATAAAAGTTAACCTCACATATTCAAAAGTAAAAAGTAAATCTACTAAGGATAGAACTTTTGATGTTTCTGGACTGCACCAAACCTACAGCAACTGATTAGTTGTAATTCCCGTGACTCCTATATATACTCCGAAGTTGCAAGAAAGAAGCCAACGAATGATTAGGACAAGCAAGAGAGGGAAGGGGGGGGTACCAATAGAACTTCTCCATTCTCCCATCACGAATTAGGGGAGCATATATTGTTGAAAAATCATTTCCTGTCACAATAATGGGAATCCTGTGTGTTATATCTCCTTCTCTCCAGTCCTGCCCCACGCTTACCCTTGTAGGATTATCACACAAATTCATCAGAGTTCCGACAACAATTTGGTTGTTGACTGTCACTTGCGTGTTACCTTCATAGCAAAAAAGAAAAAGCAATCTCTTTAGTGGATAATGTCAGTTCATTTAATTCTTGGTCAAAAAGAGAGCTGAAAGATATAGTCATTTAGACCAAAGAGATGTTTGATGGAAACTGAAAAAACAAAAACCAACAAGTATAGATTCGTACATCCAAGTAAAGATAATATAGCTTACCAAATCTACCAAGGCCAGCATCAATGTCGTTGATCATCAAAACACTCATTTTCCCCTGTCAAGCAATAGGAACCATAACACAGTTCATTAACAGTTCACTTAATCATTATTGAAAGACTCCAGAGAGAATTATAGCAGGAATTAAGACAATGTTTCAGTAAAGCACAAAAGTCATAAACTTCAATCGAATCCAGAATTAAATATGCATGCTTTTGTAACATTTGTTCATGAGTGAAACAGACAATGCATCCAAATGCTAAGCTGTGAAGCTACTCTTTTCCCAGTGGACTAAGTATACATTCTCAAGAACATGGAATATCATGGATGTCTTATTCTTATTGTTTTCAATTTTCATCTGCCTCTCAATCTAAAATTGGTGTGTGTGTGTGTGGTGCACTTTTACTTCTTTTTCACCTAGGATAATGAAAATATGGTGGAACAAAGGAAGGAATATACGTTTTGCAATATCGGGAGCGCTCATATTGATCGCATATAATATATATCCATTTGGAACATTGGTAACATTTTAGAAAGAAGTAAACTATAGATCTTGCTAGTCATTACATAAACAAAGTAAAATGCACCAGAAGCACAAAACTGGACTAAACCTCTTTTTTGGAATACTCTTTTTATATTTTCAGTAGCAACATTGTTCTTCCATTAAGATTATTAAGAAAACGTGCTCAAAAGTAACACAATATTTTAACACAGTTTTGATGGTTTAAAAAAATCAACAATTTCATAGTCAGAAAAAGGAAAGAGACTTATAAGGCCATGGAAGAAGAAAAAGAAGACGTAAAGGCAGGAGGCGAGAACAACAGCAGAAAAGGTGAATGCCAGATAAGAAGGGAAAAAGAAAGAGGTGAAAAGAAGAGTGTCGGTGTTGTGGGCAAGGAAAAGATTTCAAAGGAAGAGGAGAGAAATGATATTCAGAACTGAATGAAGTTGTTGCTGTAGCAGATGGCCTGAATCCTAGGAAAGAACAGAAAGTGAAAGAATGATTGATTAAGGATAAGGGAAATAAGAAACCTGTGCATTGAGAATGAAAAGAAAACAGGAGACAGAGAAGAAGTGCTGCTTAGATCTATAAAATAATGGGGTTAAGTAGGGTGAAAGTTTCTGTTCCCTATTATTCTTCTCTATGAATTTCTATTCACAGAAAAAAAGTAACAGAGAGTGATCCATTACCCTATGAACAATTGTCAATGGAAACAAGAAACAAGAAAATGAATAAATATGTGTCAAAACCAAAACAGCTAATGAGTCATAGACTCATAGCATATAACATAAATCATAACATGACCTATGTAGAATAACAGGACCCAGACATACAAACATATACATATACCGGTAATAAAAGCAGTAAAGCTTCTAACTTGGTTCTGAACCACTTGAGAAGCAGTTCTATAACGCTCACGTATTAACTTTCCCGGTTCTCCTGTTAGAGGAAAGATGAAAAGAAAAATAAGTAAATAACTCATGTAAAAGTAAAAAAAATTATTTTTATATATATATATATATAAAAGAAGGATAGAAAAAAACACAGATTATAGAATTGGAAAAAGGAAATAAATATGATCACCATCCTAGATGGTTGAAATATGAGTCCTCAAATTGAGTTGGGAAGAGATTCTGCATGTAAGCTTTTGTGTCTCATTATGGCAATGTCAGCTACCATATTAACCTATAAAATTGTTGGATGAGGGTGATCTCTAGCTTATGTTTATATATATATCTATGTTTACGCTCATTTAAATCAACTATACTTTTCTGAACCAGCAACAGTAAATCTTGGTTCCTCTATGAAAATTATTACTTTAACTAGGCATAGCCTCGTGATAATATACCATGGAAGATAATTTTAAGAAAAGGTAGTCAGTTTTTTACAGACTCTTTCCTGATATGACAGTGGGAGCAATATCAGAGGAGGAACGACAACGAGTCAGTTTTGTGTCCACATCTTGCATCAAAAATCATCAAACGGATCTAACATTGACAGGATTTTTGTACATCCTAGTGTAAATTGACACCCTAGCTTGTTATAGTTCAAAATATTAGTTGCAAGGGGTTCTTTTCTTTTTGATTCTTTATCCAAGGATGATGATAAATACTCCAGTTTGAAGTTTAGTCAATAAGTTCCAACTCATTCTTGAGCAATTTTTACAGTTAAAAGAAATAACGCTACCAGCTCTTTCTGATTCTAGCTCTCCTGCAGACATAATGACAGGTTCAATTCCCATTGCCTGAAAGATCAATTCGGTCTGAAATGATTTGCCTTGCCCTTTTCCTCCCCAAACACCTATTACAAAAATATCAACTTAGCAATATCTTCTCAAATACCTAAAATTCAGCTTAAAAGCTGATAGAGCATAATACAAAATCTTTTGCAGCAAAACTAACAGTATTCATGGAGTATCAAAAACTATATTTTGGTCTGGCATTTCATGATTGAATTTGAGTGTAAAGCAATTATCACGTTCAGGAAGCATAAAATGAGAGTCAAAATGTCTAAGATAATCCTACACTAAGATAAAATATTGAAGCATCATGAGTTTATTTTAAAAGGAAAAGCAGTGCAGAATATGTTGCTCACACATCTCTAGCAAAAAATATAACTTGTACAAGAAATACTTTCGCAGAATAAGGTACATATTCTAAGATCCTAAAGTTTCTAACGACAAAAGTGCAAAGAGAAAATACTTGCCTAGAATCAGGGGAACTTTGGCGTTCAAACTATGAGAAATGTAGTTCTTCACAATGTGACACACTGCAGGGATAAGATTCCACATATTATTGAAAGAGGGACAGTAAAAGAAAGGTTACCACCAATGTGTTTAAATAAGGAAGCTCTGCTTGTAATAACCGCATAAGAGGTGCATGGGTGAAATGACAAGTTTACATGTCAAAATCTGTATAGAAGTGTAGGTATTAATCCTCCAAGCACATGAACTACTATACCAATTTTATAAACACATCCACAAATCAAAGGAAAGGAAAGAGGATTGTGAGAAAACAAGTTATGTACCGGATGCAAAAAATGTACTTAGTCTTTTGAGTCCCCACAATTAGATTACCCATCAAGAAAAAATTTCTATAGAACCCTTGACTAAAGGAAATTTCAATTTGCCCATTGAGTACTACCTTAACTGCTAAAGTAAGAACACATATAAGAAACGAAACAATAGCAACTCATGATTTTTACTATCTTTGTTGAACAATCAAAAGTCAAAAAATTATTTTAGTGTAAGAACTCTGCAGAATTAACCCAAAAATGAGTATCTACAACAGAAAAGATTGCCTCTATACTACTCCTAATAAAAACGGTAAAGATAAGACAAATAGAACAGTGCTTAATCCATAAGTAAACAGATTCCCACTATTGACCCCGGCAGGAAAGATTCAAAAGAAAGCTAAAATGCTAGAATCAAACACCAGTAATCATACACAATATACAATGAGCGTGTAGAATGGCGGCACTGACGGACACTTACCAACTTTATCCTGTACATCAATAAAAAAAAAAGAAAAAAAACGGGTGAGAAACTCGTATTGATTAATTTTCTCCCAACAATAAGCGACCAAGAAGCAAAATCCCCCAAAAGAACAATGTACCAGAAACACAGGTGCAATATAATAATCGCCTTGAAGGTACTGAAACGACCTAGTCACCTTCTGCCGATAATCAAACACAATATCCGCTGGAAAAACAACGATAATCGTCAATAAACACAACACAATTTCAATGAACTAGGGTAATGATAAACAAAAATCGAAGTTGTTTACAGTCTTTTCCAAGGAAATTTCCGGCGAACAGACTATCAATGACGCCAGCCCTAGCACCAACAGCGATATTCATATTATCGGCCTCTGCACCAAGCCTGTAAAGATAATCTTTGCCATCAGAATCTTTGGTTTCCCATGAAGACTGTTCAGAGAGTCTTTTCTTCTTCTTTGGTTCATCTTGATCGGAATCTCGAATTTCATCACTCTGTTGATTAGTAGATGAACAACGAACAGAGATAGAAGAGTAATTGGGGAATTGCTTAGAATGAGAAAGTGGAATTGAGTAGAAAGTGAGAGGAGCTCTGAGGAGATTTGTGTTGAACAAGAGAGCCATTGTTTTGAAGAATTTTGGGCCTTTAGTTTTCTTTTGTTGTATTAGCCGTTACAACTTCACACGCTTTTTGGTTTGACGTTATCGGAACGCTATCAGTTGGAGGTATTTCGCGCCACACACCACAATAACCCGCCCTTCTTTTCTCTAACTTTATTTTGGGGTTAGATTTTTAATTTTTTGTATGTCAAGATAAATAAAAATTTTCACGAGATATAAAATTATATTTTTTAATATATTAATATATCATAATCATTTGCGTCTTTAAAGAACTTATTCTCCATTAAGTATATGTTTAAATTTGAAGTACAAAAATTAAAGATCAATCCATTTGAAGAGTAGATAATTAAAATTAATTTTTTACTCATTTGTCTTATGTAGTACTAGTAAATTCATTTAGGAAATAACTAAATATCTATATAGTACGTCATAGATTAAAAAAAAACCTTAATTCTTTAAAAAAATAAAATTAGGAAAGCATTTTCATTCTAACCAAACACACCCGTAGAGTCAAAACGATATTTTATTCATTTATCATTCAATGTTCATTATTTACATTGTAGTCTGACTATTTTAAACTCGGTACCAAGTACGCGTATGCCCCATTTGGGAGAAAGTATTTTCTACCAAAGATTTGCTCGAATTCAAAAGCTCTCCTTATTCACTGCACCATATCATTTGATGGTCCAATCGATATTTTGTTGATTATTCATATGATCCGTCCCACTGGTTTGACATTGAAGTACATTTTATTAACTGCTCGCCTTTTATTCTGTGCCCCTTCTATAACTTTTGACAAAAAGAAGAAAGAAAGAAAGGTCTCATACCTTTTGACAAGAATGAAAAAGAAATAAAAGTAAAAAGCTTCGTTGCTTCTTGATCTCCAATTCAAGCATATTAAGCACAACAACTCAACAAGGGACTGCTAAACAAGGCTCAAGTTCGTACTATAATAATAATAATACAACTTGAATGGTGCATCAAATTAACGACATAATTAAGTAACTTTTATATCATCAAGTCACTTTAATTCTATTATATTAATGTGCAATAAGTATCGTATCTTATTTTCAAGATTTCAAATATAACCAGAGGTTTCATTGATATGTTGTTGTTTGTAGTAGTATTGTCCAGCTTCATGCTCCAATATGATTAACGAGTCTGGCAATTCCAATGCCTTCCGCTCCAAGTTTCTCCACATGCAGCAAAATTCCTCTTTACACCTGAATCCCAATATATATATATATACACAACAACGTAACGTCAGTCTAAAAAATCTTCTTAAAATATGAGATCTGTAATTTTAAAAACGATTTGATAGCCTAAAAAGTATACTATATCACACTAATAACCTGCAAGTGATGTGTACACAGCCATCATCAACTTTATCAACAAGAGAATTGCAATGAGGGCAATTCTTCCATTTGCGATTTTCAGCAAGCAGCTTAACCCTTAAG
Organism: Solanum chiquidenum; assembly: GCA_029582725.1. Lineage (NCBI taxonomy): Eukaryota > Viridiplantae > Streptophyta > Magnoliopsida > Solanales > Solanaceae > Solanum > Solanum chiquidenum. Next base: position 15,588 of record JAJOOS010022336.1, on the reverse strand, counting down.
TCATCTTCTCTGTCTTTTTCTTCTTTCTGAAACTGTTGACAGTCACGCCCAGTGTGCCAAGGTACTCTGCGCACCAAGGACATTTGCCCTTAATAATAATCTCAGATTCTTCATCAGTAGGATCATGGCTGAGCAACTTTGCACATTTTTTACAAGGACAATACAATTTCTCTCGATTCGGAATAGCTGACTCGATCAAGCCCTTTTCATACCTTGCAAAAATTTCTAAAGAGTCTCCAATAACATATTGCTTCTGCAATTCCTTTGCCAATTTGGCATCTGATATCAGATTACGCGGAGCCATTCTTAGCTATTATAAAATTTATGTATTGTGTTTGTCTTTGGTATTGAAGAAATGAGAATATAGTCAGTATTTATGCTGAATTGTTAGGGACTGTTTGGACATAATTAAAATTTCTTAAGAGATATTTTAAGCTCATTTTTGGTTTCACATTAGAATTTATAATTTTTGGTTTATGTAGAAAGTTCTTGGAAGGGGACACGGAGACTTGGTGACTGATATTGGTGAAGTCATCACTCATAGCTCCGATGTGACGCAAGTCAAGTGGGAGAAACGAAATTAAAACACGATTTTAGAATTTAGCTCGAATCGACGGTATGAATAATAGTGAAATTGATTATATTAGGAATACAGATGGAATTTTTGTTGTGAAATAAAATGGATGACCATGTCAACTGTACTGTAGCATTCTTGGCGTTCAAGTTTTTTCCTTCTGCTGTAGCAAAAGTAGTAGCTAAGTAATTGACTTGGTTGATCTCTATTTTCTTATTTATAATAAAATGTCGTAATAGAGATGAACATTCTACCTCTTATTAAGTTATTTTCAATTACTCTCGTATTTATCCCCACATAGCTTTTTCATCTAATTGAGACGGGTAGGCCATGAGAGTGACTTATAATTCATATTCAATTAGTTATACTCCTTTTAAGTCATTTCAAGTAAATTGTTGAGATTTTTTTCATAGTTCAAAATTCAAGAGAATTGTTGAATTTTTTTCTTCATATTTATCTAAGTGTGGTAACGGAATCGGAACTGGGACTATTGGACCGGGACAAACCGGAACCGAAACTGAACCGGGAACTACGGGCCGGAACCAGTAATTCCGGAAAAAAATATGTATACCCGTCCCGGACCAGTAACGGACCGGGACCGGACCGGAAACCGGGTCCCAACAGCTATATTTAAAAAAAAAAAAAATATTAAAATTAAAAAATTAGGAACATTACTCAAATAATATTGAAACTTTTATAATTATAAAGTTAAAAATTTATACTTTTAAAGTTTAAATACAAACTTTCAAACTTTAAAAGTTTAAAAATTTAAATTCAAACTTTAAAACTATAAAAGTTTAAATTTCACATTTTAAAAGTTTGAAAATTTAAATTTAAGACAATAAAAAAAAAATTAAGGCGAATAGCCTATACTTTTATTAATATTAATTAAATAGTACAAGTTGAGTTACAAAATATTAGTAGAATATTAAAACATCTAATCTACACAGCCACCTTCTAGGAAGGGTTCTGTTTGAATTAGACCTCGAATTATCATACGCATACTAATAGACATTTAAATTTAATAGTTCATGCTACCAAGGAAATCTTTTTTTAAATCATTTAACCTTTCTCTAGTAACATGCTCCGGATTTTGGTTGATTAGATAGTTCCTCCATTGCATCAATGTCGTCGTCATTAAAATCTTGCATTATTTCATCAATGTCAAGCATTTCAAGCCATTTGTAAAGGTTTCCTATATTCATAAGCGACTTCAAGCATTTCATATAAAGAATTTCATCTAGTACACACTGATTTTGGAATTTTTCTAAGTGGAAGATTAAATTCACGACAACGATTTTCAAAATCTCTGCGTCTAGACTTAACTTGACATTTAAAAATAAAATGACATGCAGTTTCAACTTTTATGCAACCATCATTATACATTGTTATGCCATCTCTAACAATTAAATTATATATGTGTGCAGCACACCTAATATAAAAACCATCAATATAAATAGGGCAAAGAGACGATTTTAGTATTTCAGCAACAGATCTATTATTAGAAGCATTATCTAAGGTGACACTACTTATTTTATCACAAATTTCATAGTTTTGTAAAACATCTATAATTGTTTGAGCAATATAACTACCGATTTTATGCATTTCACAATATTTATAACCTAAAATTCTTTTTTGCAAAGTCTAATTTTCATCAATCCAATGTGCAGTAATAGTGAAATAACCATTACCATTTACACTACAGTCCATATCAGAAGTAATAGCTATTTTACAATTATTATAACAAAATAAACAACGAAGATATTGAAAATGTTGAGCTTGATAATCAAAGATAGTTTTTTTAATTGTATTTCTAGTAAAACCTTTAAAATGTGGATTATACACATTTTGAATATAATAAATAAAATTGGGATTTTCAACAAAATTAAATGGCAAACCCATAACAACAATCATTTTAGCTAATTCTTCAAGATCTTTTTCTCTACTATATGACCGTTGTACACTAGAGCCAGAAACATTAGAAAGATTTAATTGTGTTTGGACCATATTAGAGCCCCCTACTCCTACAGTTTCAGGAAGGGTGGTACCATTCTTTTTATCTTCGGCTACAACTTTAGCATGCAAAAATTCATTTTTACAACATGACACTAAATGATTACTCAAATGTCCCGTCTCACCCTGTTTTCCTATAGTTTTATGATTCATTCTATGTTTACATTTGTTACAAATAGCATGTGTTTTATCTTCATTCTGAGTCATAAATTGCCACACAATTGATTTTTTAGCGCGTTCTACCTTAGGCCTAGGATGCAGGGGGAACGGGAGCAGGACAACGAAAGAAAGCGGGAGCCGGGGAAAAGGGACTGGGAGTGGGAGTAGTAGCCGTAACTAGCTCAGTTTCATCATCATCATATTTATCAACATTATTATCAAAATTATCAATATAATCATTAACATCATCATGCTCATCATCTTCAGGTAATTCCTCATCAAAGTTACCAAACCTTCTTTGTAATTGTTCATGATAACTGATAAGGATCTAATCCACTATTACTATCAATATTAAAAACAGTTTCATCAACATGCGTATAATCATCCGTATTTATTCTTAATTGAGAAGTTTTTTTAGTTTTAGATTTAGAAGTACTATCGATTTTTTTATTTTTCTTGGATTTTGACCTCCATAAATTAGTGATCGAATCAACTATGGTTGTTTTACCCTTGTCAACATTGTTTTTACCAAAATCCATATTCAAATATAAAAAGTGAGTAAATTATATATAATATGAAAATGTAATGCAAAGTTTTAAACAAATAAATAACTAAATAAGTAGAGACTAGAGACTAATTACTCACAAGATAAATAATTAAATGCAAACAAATAAATAACTAAATGAAAAGTGAGTTGGAACGAATGTACCAAACATCTACTTAAAAAAGTAGACGTGTATGCCGAAAATTGAAAGTTAAATTTTGAAGCTCCAATTTTCAAAGATGAAATTTGTAATTTTAATGTTAATGAGAGATTAGAGAGTGAGACTTTTGAGAATTGTTGAGAGAGTAGAATATAGTATTTTTGTGAGTGAAAAGAATGAGATTTGAGGTATTTATAGTTAAAAAAAAGGATGAAAATGTAGTTTTTAGAAAGTTGGGGTGTTAAAAAAAGTTTGGGGGGTAGGGGGTGTTTTGGGGAGTTGTGGGGGTGAAAGAGCCGTTGTGGCGTTGGCCAACGGCTTCTACAACGGCTAATTGCAATTTAAAAAACAAAACAAAAAACAGACCGGATCAGGACCGGAATTGGAACCAGGACTAATCGGACTGGGACTAATAGGTAAATCCCGGTTTTCGTCCCGTTACCCCTCCCGGACCCGCTACTACCGGACCTAACCGGTACAAGCCAAAACCGAGACGGACCCGCTACTCCATGTTCCGTTGCCAGACTTATATTTATCCTTTATTTAATGAGGTTCTAAACTATTTTATATTTTCTAGAAAAAGAGTGTGTCCTGTATACACGCCTCAAACCTTTCTTTATTTTTGTTTTAAGGTTATTAACTTTTATAACATTTGATTATGAAACATTACACCATTTCTTTGCTTACTTCTGCACATATTTCAATGTATATAACGATTCAACACCTATTATACATGCATAAAAAATGATTTTAATTTTAAATATACAATATAATTTCTTACTGAAGAAAATTTAGATGAACCTCTTGAATCTACGTGGCTCCCCGACAACAAGTCAGTCACAGATTAGGACTTCATGATCAACACTATACTGTTTTAATTCATGCATCTCCTTTTTGTGTTTTGGATGCTCTGCCGAACTATGATAAAATGGACCAAATATGGGCCACTATGAATACAATTCAGATTAAACAGATTAGTGGGCTTGGGCCATCAGTATTGGATTTATTGGACTCTAATCAGGTTCTAAAGTAGATGGGCAAGTACGATTTGCACAACTAAGATCGGAAAAACTATAGAATATGGCAAACATCATTATACATTTAAAATAAATAGCTATAATTCAATTTTTTTATATGATATGGATATAATTACACAATAAATAGCAAAGTTAATTATATATAAATAAATAGGAAGTTATTAAATATTAAATAGGAAAGTTATTATTACACACATAATTAACTATGTGTAGGCACATTTTATGTGACTGGTCCCCATATTTACCCTCATTATACTTTCTCTTTCATCAATATCCCTTTATCACAAATTTTCTATATTTCACCCACAAATTCCTTCCAATTTAAGATTCTTTTACACAACTCTAGGATCAATTTTTGTGATTTGAATTCATCATCTTTTCCGGTGACCTTTTATTTCTCAGATGGTTGTTTAGAGCTTTAGTCTTTTATATTTTATTTTGTCTTTGCTGTCTTGATACGTTTGGTTCTTCTTTTTCTTCTTCTTCTTTGTTTCCTGTCTTTTGGGGGGGGGATATCTTCTAATTGAATTTTTTCCTCGTTTTTATGAAATTATATTTGTATACATCTATATTTTTATAAGGTTTCAATTGAAGAATTATTTGTTTCTCCATTATATTGGCTATAGTTATTTTTAAAAAATATAAGAAGAACACGAGCAAAAAGAGATTGAGGTTTATGTGATTGTCAAATTTGTATATAGTAGAATACTTATATACATATATATTTGTATTGTAATATTAACACAAATTGAAATGGTGATTCGTGAATACAAGTATATCTGGATACATAAGTAATCTATCCAATTTGAAAGGTTGATTAGGCAATACAAGTATAGTTGGATACAATAATACTATATTTTATAAACAAATACCCGAGTTAACACCAAACCTCAACTATTACAGGAAAAATTTGACCAAAAAGAGTTTTCAATTTTTTATACAGTCGCATACCTACACACATTGATACCTACACATTCTATTATTTTTCATTTTTCTTGTTTTTGGCTTGTCCAATGTATCCATCTCTTGTTTAACAACAATGTATTTATTTGTATGCTATGTTGGTGTATTCATTTTTGTTTAACAATAGTGTATTCATTTTTCAAATTGTCGTGTCATATACTAAATTGTTAAACTTTACCTTGTTTATTATATTAATACACTAAGTTTTTATAAATACTTGTATCCTTGATATATCAATACTTTAAGTTTTTTAAATAAATATACCAATTTGAATCCAAAATATTCATATGCTAACTAAACAATTAACACATTTTCCTTATTTAATTCATTGTAATTAAAACTGTATTAGTGTATAAATAGAAAAATAAAAATCATATACAAAACTACAACTATAAAAAGAAATAAATTATAGTCATTTTTTATAGATAAAATATTTATAGCTATTGAACTTTAAAAACCCTATAAATATAGTTATTTTTGTAAGTTACTCAAGAAGATCTACACACCCTTAAGTACAAAACTCCACCTAAATGATTGCAGGTTCCTACTCAAGACTGTTAAATGACCCAATTATGGACCTCAATAGTTTTTTACTATATATAGGTTGTAAGCAATTAAGTAGTACTCTATTCGATTCATTTTATGTGGCATTATTTGATTTGACATTATTTAAGAAAAAATGAAATTTTTTGAAACTTGTGGTTCAAAACAATCTTTAGATATTTGTAGGGTGAAATTCATTTCATTAAGGGTAAAAGAGGAATTTTAAAGTTAAATTATTTCTAATTATAGAAAAGTGACATTTTTTTAACGGACTAAAAAGGAAAGGGTTCCACGTAAAATGAGACAGAAGGAGTAAAATTTATTTTATGAAAAAAATATCTTAATTTTTTTAATACTTTTATTGTTGAAAAAACTCACAATTTTATGTATCAAATAAACTTCACAATACACTTAAAATTGAGACATGATATAGCTTCATATGAGAAGAAGTTAATAAAAAGAATTGTATTTGTCCATTTGTGTGCGAACTATCTTTAAAAAATTTATTATGTTTTTTGAGTTTTGGGTGAATTAACATAAGTTAACTTTGTTTATCACAGTTCGCCTACAGGCTACAAATGGGCAAAGTGTCCGTTTTGGTCTGTATTTTCAAAAAGGGTCCATTTGATCTGTAGCATCCAAAGAATATTCGTTATTAAAGCCGGACTCCAGCACGATCTATAATTTCTATAATTTTCTTCTTGTTAATTTAATAATAACTATATACTTGTTAATGACCACGAAAATTCATCGAGTGATCTCGCCACAAAAATTAGAGGGAAAGAGAGTTTTGGTTGGTGTAATAATAACTCTTAATTACTCCCACCTATTTTTTCCCTTCTAATTCAATTGTGTTAGTCATATGACTGCGACCCATAACCCAAATTCAACACACTTAATTGACCACAACTCATTTTTTATATTCCAACTTTTTTTGACCACTAAAAAATAATCCATAACCCAAATTCAACACACTTAATTGACCACGACTCATTTTCTATACTTCTAACTTTCTTTGACCACTAAAAAATGACCTCATATTTTCATCTTTAATGATAAAAATATTAAATTTCGCGACTTTTAACTAATTTCATTGAACACTAGATTATCGAGAGTCCTTCGTGTTGTGTAATCAACTCGTAGTTTTACCCTTAATTATTATAATATAAGAACAATACAAAAGAAAAATGTAAACACAAACTCTTGATATATTTCTTTCCCACAAGAAATACTTTTGATACCTTATCATCACATAATAATATGAAAAGATGAATAAAAGAAGTCTTATAAATTAATTTACAGACATATTTCGTCCGTTGCCAAACTGGCAATTATATTGATCGAACATAAGGTACAAATCAAACAACATATAATATCTCTAAAAATGGTGAATCTTGTTTTGGTTATTGCCTCCATCAATTTGAAATACCAGCAGCCAGTCTAGCTCTCAAGTCTTTCCTCAGAATTTTTCCTGAGGGAGATTTCGGTACCGTCTCCACGAAAAATACACGCTTTATTCTCTTATAGAATATAACCTGCAAAATTTTGAAAAACATATCAAAAGTGAATCACTTAATGTTTACTATACACTTTTATTCAAACACATAACTGTTTCGAGATGAAACAAACCTGCTTGGAGATGAAATCCTTGACTTCATCCTCAGTAATGGTAGATCCATTTGATCTAACTACAAAAGCCACTGGAACTTCTCCCGCTTGTTCATCTATCATTCTGTCCAACACAATTTAACAAATTATCAGAATTTAGACCATTTTTCGAGCTATCTGTATCGTACGTTAGGCATTTATAGTTGTACATTACAAAAATTATAACTAACTTACGGGACAACAGCAGCATCAGAAATGTCGGGGTGGTTGATAAGAAGAGCTTCAAGCTCGGCAGGCGCCACTTGAAATCCTTTGTATTTGATCAATTCCTTCAATCGATCCACAATGAAAAGCTCATCATCATCGTCGATGAATCCAATATCACCAGTGTGTAACCATCCTTCTTTTTCTATTGTTCTAGCTGTGGCCTCGGGATCATTCAAGTAACCTACAAAGAAATTATTAATATATAATTAAATAAATAAAAATATGCGATAACTTAAATTTTTAAGACCAAAGTCGAAAAGTAGTTGGGCAGGTGGGCCGTGGGGGAATGAATATACACCGAATAGTTCCACAACTTTATGGTAAAAGGCTCCACATGTTTCAATACGTAAGAAAGGAAAAATTTTATTTTGTACCAGGCATAAGATCCTCTCATTTTTTGCCAAATGGGGTTTGGTCCCACTCACAGGAAATGTTCTAAAATCTCTCTCTTTCCCCTATTTCGAAAAAAATTATTGCGTGAGAGGCTCACCATTGTCAGTTGTATGAGGATTTTTTTGTCTGCCAAATGTACTTATGTGGGACCCATGCCTTACATATTTCATTTCTTTCGTCTTCTTACTTTTTTCTCATTAATTTCAAACTTTTTCTTCTTACTTTCTTTTTTCATCCTATGCAGATGTACGTTTTTTTAGACTTGCCCACAATAATTCATTTTTGTGTTCATTCATAAAAAGATCAGATATTGATTTAATTAAGTAAAAAAAGTTCTTTGCTTTTAAAAAATATAAACGAAGGGTATTTTTGTTCCTTTCACATAGTTTAAGGGCATTTTTGACCCTTTTTCCAAAAATAAATAGTGGGAGTGGTAGGTGAGCTTTTGATGCTTTTTGTGGCGTTTGAAATATTAATCAAATCAACATAAGTTTAACTCAGTTGGTATATGAATGACCCCTAATGCATCTTGATCTAGATCCACTAGTTGGTATATTTATTATTCTTAACAAACTGTGTTATTATCTATATACGTATGTACCTAATAAAAACGTGTATTTTGGAAATACATGTAAAATGGTCACCTAACTAAAATACTAATTTGACACGTAACTTAAGTTTACGAAGAATATTCACGCAAAAGCCATAAATATCAAGATTTTAACATACCTTTCATGATTTGATCACCTCTAATGCAAATTTCACCGGGTTGGTTACGGGGCAGAGAGCAACCCGTATCAGGATCCACAATTTTCATCTCCGCATTCCTCACAACAGTACCACATGCCCCTGATTTAATATCAAACGGTTCTTTCGCAAATGCCAAACACATCGCCAGCACTGGACCGGCTTCCGTCATTCCATAACCCTGTTTTAATTTAATAATTTATTAATTAGTCAATAAATTTAAATTTGGAAATATTCAACAATAATAAAATAATACAGTGTATCCTGGCTGGCTAGTCACTATCAAGAAACCATAATAAGGCAAATATATTGTTAAAAGTCAAAATTAATATGTCCACAAAGGCGTGCAGTATTCTTAGTCAAGCAAAATCCATTGGTAACTCCAAAATTAGGAAAACTATAACGTGTAATTAAAATTAATTTTTTTCTGAGTTTGGTAAGGTTGGTTTCAATGTATATTTTTTTTTGGGAAACTAGCGCATCAGCACATGGATGATATTTCAGGATAAGAGCTTGAAGATTAAAACATCAATAACTTTGGCGTATACCTTATATTTATGGGGAAAATAGTACTCTCTCCGTCCCATTTTATGTGGCAACATTTCCTTTTTGATCAGTCTCAAAAAGAATGTCACATTTCCTTATTTGGTAAGTATTTAAATGTACAATTCCTCTTTTACCCTTGTTGATCCTACTTAATCTTGAAAAGAGTACTCTAATACATTTATTAGGAGAGAGAAAAATGAGTCTATATTTTTGAAGGGCAATTTGATAAACATTTCAAAGTCTTTATCTATTTCTTAAACTCCGTGCCCGATCAAATATTGCCACATAAAATGGGACGGAGAGAGTAATAAATTAAATTCTAACTCAGCTTATAAGAAAATAATATTTACCTGACCGAGTTTGGCGTTAGGGAATTTGGCTCGGACGGCATCTTCAAGTTCCTTTCCTAATGGTGCAGCACCAGACATGACTGTTCTTACTGATGAAAGATCGTAGTTATCAACTAATGGACTCTTAGCAATGGCGAGAACAATAGGCGGAACAAATGGTCCAATTGTCACTTTATGCTTCGGTATCAACTCTAAAAACTGAGCAATGTCGAATTTCTGCATAATCAAAATTGCTGCTCCGACTCTCAATGCACAGAGCAATACAGAATTGAGTGAGTAAATATGGAACAGAGGCAACACACATATCAACACATCATCGCTATGCATATACAAATTAGCATTTTCTCCATCAACTTGTTGTGCAACGCTCGTGACTAATCCTTTATGTGTCAACATCACCCCTTTCGGCAGCCCGGTAGTCCCGGAGGAATACGGCAGCGCTACGACATCGTCCGGCTGGATTTTCACATCAGGAATTTCGTGTTCGTCGGATTGAATCAGTTCGGAGAAATGAACACAACCTTCCGGTGCTGAATCGACACATATTACCTTCAAATCATTTTCAATTGCGTAGTCCTTCACTTTCCCCGCAAAACAAGCTTGCGTGATAACAATCTTAGCATTTGAGGCTTTGGCTTGCTTTACTACCTCTGCTGGTGTAAACAGAGGATTAGCCATTGTTGAAATTGCTCCTAGATACGATGCGCCAATAAACGCAAACACAAATTCAGGGCAATTAGGCAAGAGGATCATGATTGTATCCTTCTGTTGGATCCCTAATTTGTTAAGCCCAACAGCAACTTTTCTCGAAGTAAGTTCAACTTCAGCATAAGTGTAGATTCGGTCATTTGCACCATCAATCAAACAGGGGCGGGAACTGAACTCCGATAGATTTTCAAAGCAATAAGAATGTAAAGGCAAATGTTTAGGGATGTAAATATCAGGGAGTTTAGATCGGAAGATTAAATCTCCTGATTGCTTTGTTTCGGTATCCATCGGCATCTTGAGAGCAAAAAAGGAAAAATTTGGAGCACACTGAAAAGCTAAAAGGAAAGTAGATTTTTAGCTATGGTGTCCTGAAGATGAATGTGCAAAGATGGATGAATATATATAAGAGGAAAAAAACACAAGTCTGTGGTAGGTGAAAGGGAGTTTATGGGTATTTAGGGTTGTTCAAGGGCAACTTCTTGGAAACTTGTTTCAATTTTTTTTCCTTTTTGGGGATATAAAAAAATGGAGTCTTGTGGTAGGTGAGAGTAGTTCAGGGAATGAGAATTGTGGGTTCTTATAGTTAGGTGATGATATATAATTGGGATTTTTAAAGAAAAACAATAATCATTTTTCTTAATTTACGTGATACATTTTTTGAATTAGTATATTTTATTTGGCAAAAGTGTACTCTTCAATCTAAAAATGTAAGAATAGGTATAGAACTAAGCAAAGTTTTTCATCTTTCTCAAACATCTTGTTCAGTCAAATTGTATTAGATAAATATGGACGGAAAGTAACAAAAACAATTGGTCAAAATTGACATTCAAAGTTGACCATTTGAAGTTCAGTATTTTCCAAGTAGGCTCTTCACCTACCGCAACATGCTGGGACGGGGTTTTGCTGACGATCAACGGAACGGGACACTTTCACCTAACGAGAATTGGTCATTGGCACTTTCATTTTTAAAAAAAACATATTAAGGCAGCGGGGTACACATAATTTCACGTAAGCATGATCAATATTTGAAGAAGTGAATAAACGAATAAATTATTATAACAATAAGTAATGTATTTTTTTTATTATTATTACGAAGCGATTTTTGAGACACTGCTTTGGGCTAAGGTATATTAACCTTAGCATTTTGGGATGACTTCAATAATTATTTTTAACAACCATATGTGGTTGGATACTAACTTAATTAATAGAGAATAGGGCACAACAAGAGTATTTATGATTGTTGTCCTGCTCATCAATAGTTGTCCTTCTTGGTTTGATCTTAGTGTTAATTATTTTGTTCCATTATTATTATACGTTTGGAAGTAATTAAAGTTGTTGGAATGTTTATTATCCCTCTTATGACTTCTTCTTACTATATAGAGGAGATGGATTTCTTGGAATGCTGGTAAAATAAAAGAATAAGGAGAAATAGCATTTTTTTAGTCTTTGTATTATAAGTTTATTGTAGTTTTGATCTTTAATTTGTATAATTTGATAAGCATAATATTTTTTATGAATAAATTGGTGTGTTATAATGAATACTCCCTCCGTTTCTTTTTATATGTCATCTTTTTACTTTGCACTTGCATTAAGAAATTATGTAAATTTACCCTTTACCCTTTTATCTTTTTTTTTTTTTGGAACTCAAGTTTTCAATCAATGAATATGAATTAATTTATTTTGATTAATTAATTTAACCAATGAACATGAATCATTTACTTAGCTTTTCTAAGTTGGTCAAATGTATATTTTCAAGGCTAATAACTCACAAGGGTAAAAAAAAAAAAATGATAAATTATATTTTGATTTTATGAAATGACAAGTATTATGGACCAACTATTTATAGGAAGGGATGACCTATAAAAAGGGACGGAGGGAGCATTAACTAAGAAAGAGAGGGAAAATTTGTGCAGTCCCATTTCCAATTGAGACCACTCGACTAATTTCATCCACTTAAAAAGGAAAAAAATTATTTACACCGGGTGTATACACCAAACTAATGCAATTTCCATTATTATGTGATTTAATGAAGTAAAACACATGTTAATTAATCAAGGTTAAGTAAAATGAATTATAGATTTAAACACATGACATAAATATATTGGATTGGTGTATACACCCGGTGCGGGTAAGTTTTACCCACTTGAAATTTTTTGTAAAAAGATATTAATTCAATTTCCTAATAGACTTTTTTTTTTTTTAGCTTTTACATTTAATTCAAAATAAATGCTTTTTTACATAATAAAAAAAGGAAAATTTATCCTTATTTAAATTAATTAATAATTCTTTACATAATCAAGAAGCTATATTGAATACTAGTTGCTACTTTTTATATATAGAGTATATCTATATATAACCCTTCTTAATTTTTCTCATGGAAGAAATTTACTTTAACTCCTTAAATGCGTTTTGTTTCATTTGGATTTGAATATTCGAGTTTCCTTAGTGTACACACTTGGAAAATAAATAAATAAAAAGATCATGCAAATTATTAGTTGATACTTGATAGTAAGCTGGTATATTCCCTACTCAAACAAAAGAATATATATATTAAAAAAATGACAAATTAGTTTATATCATTTAAAATGTATATAACAAATCAAAAAAATTATTACTTAATAACTAAATAAAAAAATTAGTATAATAGTGTAAACTATAATAAAGATTAAGGGAAGTGATAAATGACCAGAAATTTGGTCAGAATTTGACCAGAAAATTAAAAAAACTATAATATATTTTTTATTTAAAAATAAATTGATTTTTTTTTCATTTTTTAGTTAAAAGGTATTAAAGTTAAAAGGGTAAAACTATTTAAAAAAATAAAATAACATAGATAAAATATCATTTTGACCAAATTTTCTGGCCAAAAAGATTTTTCCAAAAATTAATATTGTAGAGCCAAATTAACATGAGGATCCCTGGAATTTATCTCTAAACATTAAAAAGTCTATCGATAGATAATTGGTAACTAACATAATTTTTTAAAAATAATTCATCAATAATCCATTACTAAATAGGACTAATAATAATAATAAAAAAATCTGTTAATAATAATAAATGTAGATATGCATAACCAATTAAAGAACAAAGAAATTGTCCAAATTTGGATAAAAAAAAATTAATTTTGATCGTCCATTATATTATAAAGTCAATGTAATTCACATCTTTTATGTACTATGAAATAATGTGATGTCTGATGTTTTTTGTGAATATAAATAAGACACATTTCCTTTTGTGAACCATTAAATTCAGAAAAATCAGAAAAAAATTATTAGTTGGAGATTACAACATTTTGTTTAAAAGGTACAACTAATAATACCTAATTGGTAAGATCCAAAAACAAATATCAGAAAGTGTCACCCGTTCAAAATGAGACATATCTCGATTAATTTTCTAAGGTACTTAGCTACGACGTACCGACATGTACAATTTTTTAGCATTTGGTTAACGGATTAAGGGGTTGTTTCATTATAAAATGGGATAAATAGCTTATCTTATCATTATTATTTAAATAGTTACATAAATAATTTTAAAATTAATTAGTATTTTTAATTTAATACAAGCTAAATAATTTTATATCAAAATTATTATCTTTTATCCTCGTATTAAACAAACCCTAAAGACTTTAGAGATATATAGGAAAAATCTAAGAAACTATAAATATAATGATAATTTTACTATATCACCTTTTGAATATAATAAATATAATATTTTGAAAAATATAATATGAAAATGACTATAATTAATGATAAGGATAAATTAGGAGCTATGTGTAAAATTATTCATAGATTTCATAAAATAAATAAGTACTTTATTGGATATCTATTTTTAATATAATAAATAAATATTATTGGACGGAGGGAGTAATAGCAGTGTTGTGCTACATACTCATAACTCTTCCATTAAGAATTTCAGTGGAAAAGTTAATGATTGTTGAAATGTGTGTAATAATATAAATATTGAAAAAGCGATCTCAAAATTATCCATACAAAAGATCAAAATACTTCTAGTATCTAACTTGAAAGTCAGAATGAACATGTAATAAAAATGCATACGTTTAACGCGGTTGCACATAACTTAAAAATAATATTACTGAATGTTATCATTTTCATCAATTATTCCCTACCAGAATGGATCTCAATGGTAATTACTCTCCCCGTCTTATATTAATTGTTTTTTTATTTTATATGCATATTAAGAAATCTTAAATAAAAAGATGATTTTACTAATTCACTCCTTAAAAAGCTTTTTAAATATTTTACAAATAAATGTGAGAACTTTAAAAAAAATAAAATTGTAAGGGTAATATAGGAAAAATCTAATTAATGTTTTTTTTATTTAGTAAGGTGATCAACTATTAATATGGAACAAGTATTTTTAATATGATCAATTAATATGAGACGGATGGAGTATTATACTATTTTGGAATGTTCAACAATAATTATCCAGTTTATATAATCAATGAATAATTTACCATGTTGTGTCTATTTTACATTTGTTATACTATTATTTTTCAATATTTAGATGACTTGTATTTAATAAGGGCGATTTGATAAAGTTGTTGTTCATCTTGTATTCCTAAGATACTTAGAACAAAACTTTGAAAAACTTGGTAAGACACAATAAAGTTTAAGAACATTTTCACAACTAGAAAATTAAAACTAGTAGAGAAACTAGAATCAGAAATAGATTAGAAAAAATATACGAATTTTTTTTTTTCTTAAAGAAGAATTGTTGTCAATCTGTGTTTAAAGAATCTTACTGATTCCAACAAACTTTGCAGAAACACGAAGTTACCAAAGTTTAATGAACCAGTGAAGAACAGAAGAACTTAAATTAATTCACAAATCTAAAATCTGTAACACATACCAGAATCTAGAAAAACAGAAAGAAGATCAAGCCCACTGAATGCACAGTGTCCCCTTAAGGAAATTATTCCCCTCTAGTATCCGAGGTTTGATTTGGAATATGTCCTC
>JAJOOS010022335.1:0-32679 GCA_029582725.1 Solanum chiquidenum | reverse complement strand
ATCTAAAAATAAAAAGTTAAGTAACAATTAAATCATTAATGAAAAAATCAAAGTAGCAACAAATGTACAATTTAATAGTTAACTTCAAATATTAATTCTCAAGAGAAATCAAAACATATTTTTATCAATGTACATTATGTAAAGGAATCCGTCTTCGTCCTTGTTTTTCTTGAGAAGTAATTGGAGGCACAATGTTCTTGACAAAAATAAATATAGTCATTTAGTTGGCACAACAAGTGTTCCATGGCGAAACACATCATTCGTTAACATATTTTTAGATTTAAGTATCTTATACTTTGATTTTGTCCTCATTTTATTTTTCATTCGCACCAAAAAAATGATTTAAAAACAACGATCTAAACCGAACCGAAGTAGAAAAAACCGAATTAAATCGAATTAGTTTGGTTTAATATACGGTGCACACTTTCCTAAAATCAAAAATTGAAGAACCGAACGCCCATCCCTTATCATCACAGTATAAGTTATAAAAAAAATGTATACTTTACATGAATAACTTATTTCTTATCCAACTTACAAACTATTAATGAATGGTTATCAAAAAATAAAATAAAATATTATGTTATTTGAGGTTCAAATCGGAAATTCCTTAATTCAAATGGACACACATTACCCACAGTGTCCAAAAGCATAACTTTTGTCAAGTGTGTTTAACTTTAAATATATATCCTTTAAATTTAAATATATATATACAACGTAATTTTTGGACGAATGGTGTCATAGCCTCTCGAAACATATCATTTATCACCTAATCAAGATGAATTAATATATGTTTTTATTTTATTCAATCACTTAATTATGTACTTGTATTAATTTGATATAAATAAATATTTACCATTTGAATATATTATTATTTAAAAAAAATAAGCAAATGAAAATGTGCCTCTCACGTGACGATGACCCTACTCTTCTTCCCCTATATAAAATGATGAAACCAACAGACTTCTCATCATTCTCACTGCGTCTCCTCTTTCAAAAAAAACTAGAGAAAGCATACATCAGCTCTTTGCTTTTACAGAAGAAGAGCCTAAAATCCAAAAATTCTACATTTTCACATTTTCATCTTATCATAATACCAATGGAAACTTTTAACCTACTCAAATTCTGGCGAAATTCCGGCACTGATACTTCAACTTGCCGGGATATTGTCTCTGAAATTGATGATTTAGACTACCTACGTAACCCAGCCATTGAAACTGATGAAGGAACTGACGACGATACGGATTCCTTCTTTGATTTGGTTTTCACTGGCACTGATGGACGCCCAAAATTGGACAACAACTCCAAATCCGTTTCTGTTAACACTCCCCGTGAACCGGAGTCCCCGAGAGATGTGTTTTTCAAACCAAAAGCTTTTTCAGTTGACTCCATCTCGAAACCTCAATCTCCGATTTCAATACTCAAATCGGCCCCTAAATTTCGGGTCTTCTTTTTGGGCTTAAGGAAAACGAAGCTGGAGAAGGTAGGCATTGACGATTCTTCTCCGTCCAGTCCGAAGTTTCAAACACAGAAACTGGATCTCAAGCGCTTTCCGGTGAAATGCAATGTGGAAGAGGTTCCCGTTCCGGTGACCCCTGTATTTACCAGAGACAACAGTTTAAGAAGGAAACTGCAGAGCGAGAAAGAGGAGGAGCTTTCCGTTGACGAATCGTTGAAGAAATTTGTAAGAGCTGATGTGCCTAAGTACTTAAAATTGATGAAGCCATTGTATGCCAGAGCTTCAAAAAGGTACACAGATAAAATCAGTGTATCACCATTGTCGTCTCCATCAATGTGCTCACCCAGAAAAACATCAGAGGAGAAACGAGTAGCATATGTACGCAAGCACCTAGGGAAAAGTCGGTCGGCGGCCGGAGCTTCGTCGTCGCCGTTAAATCGCCGTGACAATTCACTTCTAGAAGAGCAAAATGACGGAATCCAAGGCGCTATATTACATTGCAAGAGATGTTACAGCTCAGTAGCAAAAAGTAGGGAAGATCTGGCAAGAGCCTCTTCTGAAGAGCTGAACAGATGGAGCATATGAAAAAAATTAATCATTTTGAAACTGAATAGTTAGCGGGAATAGGAAAACAGAGACGTTTTTTGTTTGTAGTAGAATAGGATATAAATTAGATCAGTGGCTCAGAGACGTCACTTGTGAAAACGTCCGTCCAGTTCCAGCAATGAATGAACAGTGTTCTCGTTTATGTAAAGTTAAAAAATATACTCCTGAGTTTCAAATTTTCAGTTTGGTTTGATATTGAGAATGACATAGTTCAAATCAAATTTGATTTCATCATTATATTCCCACCAAGTTCAAACGTTACATTTGCAAATGGCCTGCCACTTGCAGCAGATTCTCGACGTCGCATGACAACTTTTACTTGATACTTCTTTCGATTTATTTGTGACATTTGAAAGTTTTAATCACATTTTTTTTTAATTTCAGACAATTGTGTTTAGATTAATTACATTAAATCTGAATTTATACCGATAAAGGGAAAAGACGGTTTCCTACAAAGGCAACTTAGCAATCAAGTTGCTCAAATCCAACATCTCTTGTGAAAGATGAAAAAATATACTTAGAATTCCTAGTTAATGGTTGATTAAATTTGAAATTTGTCTTTGTAAATATTAATAATTGGCTTTAAGGCTCCTTCTGATCTACTAGTTACAAAAGTATATATTGTCAATTTCCTACATTTTATTTTGTATGTCGGTTTGCGTTTTATTTTTTTTTCCAATTCCAAGTGGCCAATTATGATTATTGGATCCATATACTAGTTCCTTTCGGTCATTAAAGACATAAAAAATAAACGGAAAAGGGTCATATTTACTTCTGTACTCTTAGAAAATGGTTATATTTATCTTTGATTATACTTTTTTGATATATTTGACCTTGTCATCCAACTTTGAGGTTATATTTACCCTTCATTCATTAAATCTCTTTATTCCCATATAAATTTACCTATACGTGGAGTTCATTTTTTCCTAATTAAATCTAAACATTATTTAAATTGTTTTAACTCAGCCCACACGATAAAATCCTTTCCACTGACCAAAATAAATCCAACTTTGATTACTCTGCTTAATTTTTCTCCATAATCGTTTTATACAACAAACATAGAAAATTATAGGCTGAACCCATCGGTAGCCCCTTAAAGTTGGCATCAACTTTCACTTAGACACTTTAACTAAACTTTGTTCATTTTAGACACCTCATGTCATGGTCCATTGTGACATTTTGACACTTTTTTAATTATCCGTCAAATATATAAAGTGTTTGTAATACACTCGCCGATGATGTGTCAAAATAACGAATTAAATAAAGCCACGTGGCATATATATAAAAAATAATTCTCAAATAATAATTTTAAGTTCAAAAAAGAAGTGACCAATGAGTGCATGACACGTGCAATTTTTGCCCGAAAGACTTTAAACATAAAAAAACCAAACCCACCCAGATCATCTTCTCCACCCCACCCACCCTGACCCCTGCGTTTTCTCCACTCTTCCCCCACCCACTCATCGTCTTCTCCATCTCTACCCACCCTAACCCCAACCCCTTCCCCACCCATGTCATCTTTTCGAGTAGAATAACAAACCCACACATACCACTACTCAAATCTAATTTGAGATTATTCATGAATTCATGACTTTCCATTTTTCTTCTTTTTTACGATAGCAAGGGTCTTTACATTGTCTTCTTTTAATTTTTATTATATCATTATATTATAAGTCCATGGGTTCAAATTCATTTTTTTTGTCTGTAGCATTATCAAATTTACTTCTCCATAAAAGGAGTTTAAGTTTTGGGAGATGATGGCTGAAAAATGAGGAAGAAGATGAAAAAAATAAAATAAAAATGATTAAATAAGTCTTTCACGCGCTGATAATGAGTGTATTACACTCTATGATATGTCAGCAAAAAGTGTCAAAATGACATAGTGGAATATGATTTAAGGTGTCTAAAATGAACAAAGTTGAGTTGAAGTATCTAAGTGAAAATTGATGCCAAGTCAAGGGGCACCGTTGGGTTCCCCAAAAATTATATATATCCTTTTTCACATCATACAACAATAAGATTAAGAAGTAATACAAATTTTAACATTTAATCCAATAATTTTTTGTTAAGTAGAGCCAATTTTCATCGATTTGATTAAAAAATAGGTAGAATAATTTTTACAAACAATCTACATGTGCTCTGTTTTTTCGATTGTTTCAGACGGTGGAGAAGGTGAGGTGAAGTTCAACAATGGAGAAACGGGGATGAGATGAGACTAAATTCGACGCAACTACTAGAAAACTTGTATATATCTAGATTATTTAATGTTGTTCGGAAATATATTTATTTGGTGGATCTGATTTTATATTGTTTATTTTTGGGATGATCGGACCTATTTGGTGGTGGAGAGACGAAACAGATTGCCATCTCTAAACTTCTATGTTCTCTACTATTCCTCTCCAAACTTCCAAATTAATCAATGGAAGTTTAACAAAATTGTGGGCAGTTAAAATTTAAATAATGTTTTAGATTTATTTAGGAGGAAATAAAATCCATGTAGGCGCCATAGAGGTAATTTATGTGGGAATATGGAATTTTAATCGATTAAGGGTAAATATGACCTCAAAGTTGGATAACAAAGGTAAATATATCAAAAAAAAGTATAACAAAAGGTAAATATGACCTTTTTCTAAAATTAGAGGGGGCAATATGACCCTTTTTTGAAAAAATAAATAAAGCATTTCAAAGTTGTACATTTTGAGAGCGATTAGCGCAACAACTTAGTATTTTGTTGTTTTAGCTTTTTATTTTATTTTATAAGAGGTTTGCAAGAAAGCGGTTGGTAAGGCTTAGCTTGTAACTTGTTTCAATCCTTAGTCAATTTCGAACCAAAACTGTTGTGATTGTCACATCTTTTTTTAACCAAATGAATAGTACATCTTTTTGTTATTCCTTGTGATAATTTCACAAGTCATGGGCTTATGGATGTATGAATTAATTGACGCCACATGAAAAAAAGATTTCCCTAACTCAATGAATTCTTTTTGTTCTATATTTACTTGGTTTAGCTGAAGAAAATAATTTATGATCACACAAATATTTATGATTTATTTTACTTGACAAATTTCAAAAGTATTCATGTATTTTTTTTATTGAGAGCATCACTCTTCTATTGTTCCTATGTTCGCTATTTAGATCTAGTTAGAACATTAATGCGGACATTGGATATCAAAATAAATAAAAAAAGAGAAAATGCTATTACTTGGTCAAGTCTAAAACGTTAGCTTTTCAGAGTAGAATTGGAGCTACTATTGCTTACGCCTTTGGCTACTACTTTTATATACCTTTTTCTCTCTTAAAACTCTTTTCAGCTGTATTTGCTTTTTCTATCACAAAAGTATACTGCCTACTTCAATTTCCAGCTAGCTACCTCCTTTCATGCTAAACTTCTCTATTTTCCTTCTTTCTAGTACAACTTTCTAATGGACCTATAACTTTTCATGATTAAAAAAACTGTGAGAAAAAACAAATTTGATAGACTAATATTACTACTTTCAAATTGATATACCTTATATATTACTACTGTTTTTTTTTTTTTGAAAAACACTCAAATATGTCATAAAACTTTTACAAAAGGTTTATCTATACATTTTTTAAAAATTATGCTCATCAATATTAGAAAAATGTTCATCCTTGTTAATATTTGTTAATTAAAAATAGTTTTCATTGTGCAAAATCTTTTTTTACACGTGGTCAATTATTATTAGGCTACGTCATTAATTAAATCAGTTTTTTAAAAGGGGAAGATTTAAATATATTATGAAATTTTGAGAAAAAACTCATATATGTTATCAATTAAAAATTTAATTTATTTATGTCATTTCAATTAACAACAATAGCATGAATAAGTCTTTTCTCCAATGAAAATTACATATATAAACCAAAATTTTAACGAATGATAGAGTTAAAACTATCACTTTTCAGAGATAAAGAGGATGATAATACGAAATGTTCACTCAATGACGTAGAGTCTATTTGGACTAGAGTAGGCAGTAGCGGTTGGGAGACTAAAAATATATTTACTTTTTAGAAAGAAAGGAAGCATTTTTTTTTACAAAAATTGAAATGGTTGACTAACCGGTAATATTATAAAAATAAAATATTTCTTTACATAAGATAATTTTAATATTAAAAGTGTATTATTTTTTATTTATTTATGTAATTTGACCCTAAAAACAATTTTAAAAAATATTAGTCAAATACAATACATTTATCAAGAGCAATTTTCAAATGTATTCACCTAACATAATTTTTTTTTATAAGCACTTTTCTAAGAATCTATTTTAGTAAAAAATATTTCAGAAAATAAAAAAAAATTAGTCAAATAACCTAGCAGACTCGTAGATAAATGTTGCCTGAATATGTTAGAATGTTATATAATGAAAACCAGAGTTGACATATGGATAATCAGGAAGCAATATGTAGCAAGAAGAGTGGGTCAGACATGACTTACCATTAGGATTTTAAAGTCGTGAATGCTTCTTTAATTAGTAATTACAAAATAGAATAAATAAATTTATGACTTGTCATAATACAGATAATCATATTCAAACACAATAGATAAACATTAATACAAAGAACTACAAACGTAACAAATGTTATTTTGGAAAAGAAAATAATAGTATTATTTGGATAATGATTTTTTTTATTTATAAAAGCATTTTTAGGAAGAATTTAGCAAAAAGCAGCTAGAGAAAGAGAAAAAAGAACGTTAAAGAATCGCATAGGAGAGAAAAAATAGGTGACATGAAACAAATATGTAATTAAGCAAACTTTGAGCTCCCACATATAATCGCTATGCCAATTCAATACTATTATTTGGGTGCTCACTACCTAATTTTATAGTATTCTCTAAAATTTCCATATAAATGTACATATATAAGTTGATACAAGATTTGATCGGTAATCGAGCATCCGGACGACTCAACGTGAATCCGTGTGTTGAAGGATAAATTTCCATCACGGGATGGCTAAAATCCATATATAGTGCCTATGTGGAACTAATTGTTTTCCTTATTTTTTAGTAGGAAAATTATTTTTATCATTTTAAAAGAAAAAAAATCAAAAATTAATTTATTTAACGAAGACGTAACCCTAAGTTGACATATGTTTGTTGTATAAAACACACTTCAAGAGATTTTAAATTGGGAATAGTATATAATTTAGCGGTAAAAGCAACTATCTCATGATTTAAAATTTAAATATGAAGAATACAAAATGTGAATGGTTGAGAAGTTTTTCATTATTTATTAATCCTTGTAGTTAGATCTGTTTAAATTCTTAGAAAACAGAATAATGACACAGAAAATCAAAAGCTCCCCACTATCCCAACAAAAAAATAACATGGACCTATATGTATTTAATTAGTTTCATGTCTTGTACGTGGTTGGTTGCTACTAATTAAATTATTAAAAAATCATAAGCCACATGTAGGCTATTAACTTTTGTAGTCTCATTTCAAATTCCATCATTTCCTTTTTAATTATGAGTTAAAAGGTTTAAAAAATAAGTTACTTCAAATGAAAATATTATTAAATGGTGAATTTAAATTTGACAGATATAATTGATAGTACATTATTTCTTAACACTCAAAATATTGATTTTTGTGAGTACATATTTTTTAGATATTAAATTTGATTGAATTTATGCTCTATCGAGTGTGTATTTATCGATTATTATCTTACCTTATCGTTTACATAAGTGATTTTTATTATGCTAGTTTAAGTCACAATCAATCACCATGGATATTAGGAATTTGAAGGACAAACGTAACACTCTTTACCTAAACTGGCCAAAATTCTTGTTATTATTTGTGATCAACTTTCAATCTCAATGTTGTATTAGGTTACTACACATTAATGGAGATGAGATTTTAAATCCAACTCAATACGCTTATTTAACCCCTCTAATTAATTTCCCCTCAATATTCATCATGATGTCCGATCGCTTCCATAAACTCTTTTCAACTAGCAAATGATGATTATATGTAAAATAAAATAACATAAAAAATGTGAGTGATCAAATTAAAGGAGGGGACACAAGAGGAACAAAGAGACAACTTAAAAATGAATTGTCCTTAAATATAGGAATGGTGTCCAAAACTTTGTTTAATGATATGTCTTCATGCATGGCATAATCTTTCATTTTATTTTTTCTAATCCAAACTATATAGTAGTCTAATAATTGGCTGGGTTTCCTAGAATCTTGATTGCTTATTATTAATGCATGTGTACCTTAGGTCACACCTTGATTGATCTCTATTAATTTAGACTTTTATATATGCTTTATTTTATTTGCTCAATAAGTCTTAATTTATAGTGTAAAAAAGTGAGGAAGTGTAGAAAGAATAGGTAACAATTATAAAGCATTATATTTCTATTCTTTTCCAAATTTCATAAATTCTTTAAAATTAGAAGAATTCAGATACATCAGATATCTTGCTCATGGATGTATTCAAGAGGGAAGGTATGTATCTGAGAGGGGATAAAAATATATTCGAGAGAGATTTTTGTATTTTTTTTAAATGATGAGAAATTTTAGAGATTATGATATCTTAAGTTATGTATTTATGTAATTTTTTAAAAAGTAATCACTTATGAGGGCAGTTTCAAGATAATTCGTTATATATACATTGAACAGCTTTGCTTTTATACATTCGCCAAATATTGGTACTTTTAATCTTTCTCATATATTTAACAAATTTATGTTAGTTAGATTTGAGGGATAATGGTCTGAAAAATACCCTAACTTTGGTCGGATTTGCTGTTGCGATACTAAATTTTCATGAGGACCTATTACCTCCCTAGACTATTTAATACCATATTTTAAACATATATATTTCTCCACGTGGACATGAAAAATAATGCAAAATTATAAATAGTAATGTGTCCACGTGGACACATATATACCTTTAAAATACACTATTAAATAGTTCAGGGGGGTAAAAAATACGGTATTAAATAGTCTAGGAAGATATTAGGTCCTTATGAAAGTTTAGTATCGCAACATCAAATCCGATCAAAGTTGGGGTATTTTTCAGACCCGTATCCCTAGATTTGACAAAAATAGTGTTTTTTAAAAATTAATTATAAAACTCTAAAAATTATATATTTAATCATTTATGTTAGTTTGATTTGAGAATTTAGTTTAGAATATTTTTTTTATTATAAAACTCTAAAATATTCTAGAAAAAAAACTGCACTACACATTAGAATAATATTTTTAACGATAGCATAACTTACACCTCAAGAAACTGCATCAAACTTTTTTTTTAAAAAAAAATACTAGAAACATTTTCGTCATAAAAAAAACCGCATCTATATATGAGTTTTCGTCAATTTAATTCCTTTTCCATTGCTACCATCAACTCTTATAGGTCTGAGTTTGATAAATATTTTGTAGATATTTGACGAACACTACAAGTGTAACCCAAGAGAATTTTCAAATAATTCAATGAATATTTAAGGGATTATTTTGAATCTACATTCAAACATAATAATTCATTTTCTCATAATAAAGTCAACCCTAGAGAATTTTCTCATGATTGGTCAATTTCTTATTATTTTTATATTCCTTTGCAACTTTGAACCTATACATAACGTCATTTCATCAAAATTATAATACAAGCAAATACACGTTAATTGAAGACATATATATATCTACCATAAGACAAGATGCATGCAGCATTGATTTGTTTGGTGAGACATTTCATCATGCATGGTACCAATTCTACGTTCATCTTATTTTAATCGTCTTCGGTCCTAATTTATGTGACACTATTTGATTTAATATAAAGTTTTTTTTAAAAGTGAAAATTTTGATTTATAAATAATTATTAAATATATGTGTACCTATAAATCATTTTATTGAAAGTAAAAAGTGAAATTTTAAAGTTAAATTATTTTTAATCATAAATTAATGACATTTTTGTTAATAAATTAAAAGGAAAAAAAATATCACATCGATTAGAACAGAGAGATTAAATAAAAGTGAAGGGTTAAGTTAGATTGCATCTGACCCTAATTTTGTAACAATAGTATACTAATTTAAAAATTAAGTTGTCAACTATGTGTGGACTTGTAAATAAAATAATGGAAAATGTATTTGAGTTGTTCCTATTCATGTAGGCACGTAATCTATAGTGGGATCAGAGCAAATCTATATGGTTCTTGGCTGAAAAAAAATCAATGTTCCCAAGCCTTAATTAGTTAACACTTTTAATTATTAAAAACTGGTGCATTGTATCAATGTTCATATTGAATGTATGAATTAATTAACACTTTGCTAGCTACTATGCTACTTTATGTTGTATGGGGTCAAATTGAGAGTTGAATTTAGTGTTTTAAAAGATAGTTTTGAAACGAGCGAGTAACTAATAAGATGCCTCGAAGTTTATGTGCGAAACTTAGTTCTGTTAGACTTACGCTTTAAGCATCTCATTTTACGTCCAAACACGCTTTACGCCCAATTATGCAGGGGATCAACTTACTGATCGTATACAAATTACTTGTCAAGTTCTTTAGTTTACATTAATGATTTTTATAATTCTTTTATAAATAAATGATATTAAAAAATAATTTCATCTTTAGATATTAGAAAATTAGATTGAGAGTAACTTAACTGATAAGTCGTAATATTATTGCATAACTTACCATTTCTTTATATTAAGAATACGGAGTCGGATTTTACATTTTCACTTGTTATTGATTTTCATATTCTCTATCTTATATTTCAAAATTATCATATTTTATATTATATCGTTATTTGAAAATATGCTGTTTTTATTTAGGAAGGAGTACTGATGTTTAAATTATAGTACTAATACAGTATATTTTTAAAAAAGTTATGTGTTAATTAAAATTGATTACCTTCTCATAATACCTTTTATATCATTTTTTGCTGTTACTTCTAAAATAATTTGAGAAGTTTTGTTTTCTAGAAGTTTCTATAATCATGTTTTGGATTTTTACAATTATATATTAATGTATATTTCATAAAAAAAAATGTTTTTTGTGCTATTGTATCATTTTTCTATATTATAAATTATAAAAATTAAAGATTCAATCAATGAGACTTACTACTCATCCAGCCTCACGCTCCGCCTTTCAAAACATTGGTTGGACGTATTGAATAGTGACACGTGGAGATAGAAAACAAAGATATTACTCAATAATGTCGGTACTAGTCTCAACATATGAGCTTGTCCGATAAAATTGTTTGTGCATTCATTCTATCTGCAAATTGAAATATTTTTACTTTACTAGAATCTATGATATATTTGAAAAATGAAAGCAGTTTGATTAGTGAGTCAATTGTTCAGAATAACATGTTAGCCCAAAGGATTTTACTTCTTTATGTATAGTTTTCATGATCATAACAAAAACTAATATCTAAATTTTAGTCAAGTCCAAGAATAATAACCCTCGACTATTTTCTGTATCGCAGA
Organism: Solanum chiquidenum; assembly: GCA_029582725.1. Lineage (NCBI taxonomy): Eukaryota > Viridiplantae > Streptophyta > Magnoliopsida > Solanales > Solanaceae > Solanum > Solanum chiquidenum. The sequence continues at coordinate 21,172 of JAJOOS010022335.1, read as the reverse complement.
ATTCAAATGACTACATAAAAAGGAAGGTTGGCGATATATCATATATGGTGTAAAGGTTTGGATTATTATGGAAATGTAACAAAATTTGGGTATTGATCAAGTACCATTTATAGAAAACTCACTTGATCATCAAAAATCAAGCCTAGATGAATAAACATAATACGCGAATTTGAATTAAAAAAGAGATAATACACACATAAAAACATAAAATAAGTGACATGTATATATACCTTGAACTATACACACTAAAACCTTACTAAATTAATACTCGATAAGTTAATAATCTCTCTAAAATAATATGTTTCTTCGGTCCCGACTTGGGCCAATGGAAAAAATTACCTATTTTGATAAGATAATAAGATAATATATTTTCAGAAGACCCCTATATAAATTTATGGTCCCATTGATATTATAAATTAATAATTCGTTTAAAGTATAGATATATCTAAGACAATTTAGTGAAATATGATTCTATTTTTTTTTGTTAAAATTTAAATCTAGTTGAAACTCATCTCTAACTTTTCTTGTTGCATCCAAAAGTTTCAGTGTTATTTTTTCGAACTGCAACGTAAAATTGTGAATAGTTTTAGATGCGATAACTGATTTCTTACGTGTAACTAGTTCCAAAGGTATTGTATCATCTTCTACTTCATCATCACCATTATTTTTTTCGATGGTACTATGTCTTCTAAGCTCTAAACCTATGAATATGCATCATTTTCACCCGAGTAATCCAATAGGTTAGTGACATCGATTTTATTGCAGTAACCGAGAATAATAATAATGACCTCAAGTTCAGGAATCACGTTTTCACAAGTGGGATTATTAGAATTTCTGAAATTTCATCTCCCAAACAAATTTTGCAGTCTCAAAAATTATTTGCTATTGTCATTTGTTTCTTGTTGAGCATTTATCGTCGGATTGCAAAATTGATAGCATTCAAAACATTAATTTTTCCAATGAATCATTTAACCAAAAAAATATATTACGATGAATCATACTCATACATTGTATTTATGTATGGTAATTTTTATTTTTTTATGTGAATTCAATAAATATGTTACATAATTTATTAAGATATAATAATTTTGATGTATTCATAATACTTTATATATAATTAAAAATATATTATACATGTTAATGGGCTTTGCAAGTAGACGCATAAATTTTGAACCCGAACGATTAAGGTTCCGAGGCAGTCACAGCTTGCCTAACCGGCCTGGTCATTTGGGCGGATCCTGCTGTATTTGCCTTTTATGAGCTTCAGGTAACTAAATATCATAGTCTCTTTGACGGCAAAAGAAGCAATCTATTCATTTGGACGCTTTATTTGGCACTGAGTACTGGACTTGGGACAAGGTTTGAACCGATTCTATTTTTTTGAAAAAATAATTCTAAAACTAACCTGTATAATATATTTTTAATTGAATGGTAATAACTGTAAGTTATACAGAATTATAAATTAAAAACATTTAAGTAATTATTAGCATTTCAAATTCATATAATTTATTAGTAATTTAATAAACTTAAAATTTGCCCCTGACCTGTTCAGAAAGGGGTCAAATCCATCTGTTAGACAGGTATAAATTGATATCGCTTTAATGAAGTCCGCGCGCTCGTATAGAGATTCTCAAATTACTCGGCTCGATTGACAGTGCAACTTGTGAGCATTTGAAAAAAACAAAAATCAAAATTATGTTAGATCATGAATACATAGTTATCTTTTGAGTGATTTTTTTATTTTTTTTTATGTTTTTATGAAAAATCCCAAATTTAACTTAAGTTTTATTCAAAAAAATTCTAAAATTTTACAATTAAAAATATTTTTTGAAGTTGAATTTCAAATTCAAAAAAGAAACATAATCAAACGAATCGTAATTACTCCTTCTGTAATAATTTATGTGACTTACTTTTCTTTTTAATCAGTTCAAAAAAGAATGACACATTTCTATAGTAAATAATAATTTAAATATAAAATATTTATTTTATCCTTAATGAAATGATTCACAGTCATACAAAGTTTTATCATTAATTTAAATTTATTTTATTTTTCTTAAACTTTGTGTTGAGTCAAACTATCTCGAGTCAGCTGGCATTAGGCAATAGGCAATAGGAATCAGAAATTAGCTAGGCTGCCGTTAGCCAATACTTTATTACTGATAAAAAAAGGCTGCTGCAGCAGAAAATATTACTGTACTAGTAAATGACGTAAACAAATATAGGCGTGGTTATCAAGTTTCTGTAAAGGTTACGTTTTAGACGTAACAACAGATTGATTCCCATTTGTTCCGCGCCGCTGTAATAACAGTATTCACAAATAGTTGCTGTTATTGATTACAGTAATATTTTATCAAAAGAAGCAATAAATTTGATCATCATTGATAATGCCACTTCAAAATTTGCATGGCTCTGTTTATGACCTCTCTTTAATTATATTTGCCTTGCAACTGTAAATGTAGCCATAAGATTTGCATGGATGTGGAGTAATCAAACACCACTTCTTTTCCCGTGTATACGCGCTCTATCCCAAACAATGGGAGCCGGATTTTACTGTTGTCTACATACTACTCCGTTCGTCTTTTCAATTAATGTGACATTATCTGATCTACTATAAATAAAATTTAAAAAAGAAGTAATTTTATTTTTAATTTGAAAAGTGATGTTCTATTTTATATATATTAAAAAGAAAAATGTATCACGTAATTAATTAGGATGAATGGAGTATTATTTACTTTTTTTTCTATTTTATGTTTTATCATTTATTTATGGAAGTCCATTTGGATTAGTCGGTTGAAAAAGTGCTCTAGTTGCTGCTAAATAATTAGTATTCAAAAATAATTTTATGTGTTGAAACTAATTTTTATAAATAATCAATTACTTATTTGTATAGTTGTGTTGAAATTAATAGTAATCGATAAATGTATTTGGCAAATAGGTGCTAAAATATATATAAAAATGTATAAATATACAATTATTTCTTACATTAGACAAAAGAAATGACAAAATTAGAATAGATATATAATATAAATAGTTAGAAAGAATAATTCGGAGATCACAATTATTTTTTAGGGTAATGCTAAATAGCCAGGAAATTTGGTCAGAATTTGCCCAGAAATTTAAAAAAACTATATTATCTTTCTTCTTTTATAATAAAGTAATCTTTTTTTAATTTTTAATTAAAAGGTATTAAATTTAAAATTAAAAAAATATTTAAAAAGATAAAATAGCATAAGTAAAATATCATTCTGATCAAATTCTAGGCAAAAGGATTTTTCCTATTATTTAATCCCTTATAAAATAAAAAATGATTCTAAACTGAAAGTTACAAGTTAAGGTGTTAAATTAATGACTTTTTCACTGACTTTTTTCACATAAGTGGACACTTTTAAAGGAAGTGACCCTTTTTATATTTGAAAAATTAGTGTAACTTGAAGTCTTTTTTAAAAAAATAAATAAATAACAATTAGATCTTTTTTCTTGGAAATATTTAATTTCAAATATTAATGTTAAAGATAAAAGAAAAAAACTACTATAAAACAATAACCACATAAATATAATGCTATATTTAAAATTAAATATTTCGAAGAAAAACAATCCTTTTTTAAATTTCGAATTAAGTTATGCCACACAAATTGAATGAGAGGATGAACCTGGGATTGAATCTAAAAATCAAAATGGAATTTGTTCCTAACAAAGATTGCACATCCAACCAACACGATATCTCTCATGGTACTCTAGCAAGCCTCTCAACGCTAGGGGCGACCGGCATAGCTACACTCAGGTCAAGGTGTCTAATTAAACACCCTTTGTTGAAATATTATTTCATATATATATATATATATATAACTATATAAGTAAAAATATAAATAAAGTGGTTAAATAACATATTATGTGACACAATTTGATGTAGCCCAATGATTTCAGGCATCGTGAAAAATCAAAGACATGCACTCTTAAAGTATTTGTGTGTTCGAATCTCACTAGTAGCAGATCCACCTGGACATCCTTTGTGAAATTTGGCGTAATGCTATGGACAACCCCATGGTCTTTGTCACTCCAAGTGACAAGTGCATATGTGCTCGTCCGCAACTACAAGCAAGCCATGCCAAGACTGCCTGTTTGGCTGGCAATAAGTAGCACTTTCAGCGCCTACCCGCAGCCAGCACCAACAAGCAGATTCCCCGCAGCCAGGGCCCATAAGGTCAACTGATGCTTTTGTGCAACGTCCACATACTAGAGTTATAGACAATAGCATACAACTAATATAGTAGTAATTTTAATTACTTCTTGTATTTGCATCATAATCCAAGCTTATTTATGTCATATTTTGTAACTTAGGTATTTCTTTTTTACGAAAATATAAAGGGAAATCACAGTCAAAATTTTCAATAATTGTATTAGTGTCTCCTACCCCTTGACACCACGATGTCTTACTTGTAATCGTTGTGCTCTTTTACTCAAACAAGGTTTCGTTGAATTTCCTCTTTCAGTTGGCAACAAAGAATTATACAAAAACCGATCGCTTTGTCTCACATCACTCACTCACAAAATGCATCGCCTAACATAAATAAATATTAACAAGTGCATAAATAGTGCAATAGTGACAACTTCGATTCAGAACATAATAATGACCAAATTGAACATTTATTCTTCACACAAAACCTCTGTAACACTTGAAAGATCTTTTATAAAAAATCACAACTCCCTCTTGTTACTCCGTCACTTTACATCGAAAATCACACTACTGTTCTACTTTTTTCTAAACAGTGACAAAAAAAATTACTCTATAATGATATCATCAACAAAAGGAACAAGACAAATCCTCTGTTTCTATCTAACTTAGTTTCAAAATATTGACAAACTCATAGATATTTTTTTCAAATACTCCATCGATTATGCTCTTCACAAGAGGCTCTTGGCAGATCTTCATTTGTATTTCTTGATAATAACACCGAACAGTCTGTTAAAAAGCAAAATTAATATTAGTTAATTACTATTACATAAAGAAAGAAGATTAATAAGTGCAGTATTGAAAATTTGATTTACCTTTTCGGGCTGAGCTGTATGATCTCTTGCAATGTAGAATAGCACTTTGAATTCCATCATTTTGCTCCAGGAGTGAATCGTCTCGGCGATTCATCAGTGAAATTGAAGCTCCGGTGAAAGAAGAAGCTGTCGACCGGCTTTTCCCTAGGCGTTTACGGACAGCTTCAAGTACAGCGACTCTGTTTCCGTGTTTCTCTTCTGATGAAATTCTTGGTGAGCTCAATGATTGCACCGACGAAGAAGATGATAATTGATTTTTCTCTGTGAACCTTTTTGAAGCTCTTGAGTAGAGAGGCTTCATCAATTTCAAATACTTGCCCATATCAGCCCTTGCAAATTGCTTTGACGAGTCGTTAATTGAAGATTCCCGTTCTTCCACCTTGAATTTTTGGGTTTGAATCTTCGGACTCACTGTAGAAGAGTCGTCAATGATCACTCTCTCCGGCTTTGATTTCCTGAACCCCAAAAAGCAAACGGTAAACTTGGGAGATGGTCGGAGTACCGAATTTGGAGATTGGGGAGACTCCGGCGAGTTCGACTTCCCCTTCCCCTGCTTAACCGGACAACTCTTTTCAGAAACAGAGTTGGAGGAATTGTTTTCTTTTAGGTATCCATTAATCCCCGTAAGTACCAAATCGAAAAATGAATCCTCATCGTTATCGATTTCTTCATCAGTACTCTCCATTGGTGCCTGATTCCCTTTATAATCTACAGTATCGGCGAACTTTTTAACAGAATCAAAATCGGAGTCAATATCCCTAACAGTGGCGGTAGTACGCCAGAATTTGAGAAAGTTAAATGATTCCATGGGTGTATGAACAAAGCAAAGAAAGACAAGTGAGAAAATGAGCAAAAATTGGACAAATGAGAGTGAAAACGTGAGGCTATAAATAAGGGCAGCTTTAGGGGGTCGGAGCTTCGCAAAAACAGAGAGTGATGTAAGCTTCTCTACTTTTTGAGAGGAGCAATGCAAGACACTTGTATTAGTTCTCGTCGTTTTTATACTGTCAAGGAAGAAGATACATCATACTCCTCCTTTCAATTTGTGTCCAAGTTTTAAAACCGATCATATATTATTTTGAAATGTCCAATAATGCTGGTTCAATTTATAAAATTAACAGATATTTTTTAAGATATTATTTTTATTAAATTCAAAGGGTGATATAATAAAATTATACTTTTATATATAGTTTTAAAATGTGCGGAGTCAACCGTACGACAGAAGTGTACTACTCTCTCCGTTCCTGTTTATCATTTACTAAAAACCCGACTTCAATGTAACACTAAATAAAAGTACAATGTTAAAGTTACTTTGTTTCATAAGAGATGTGAAATCTAAAATGTTGACTTAAAATAGAGTTGGTTTGACTTGTATGAAATTTAAGAAAGAAAAAAAATTGAAATTTCTATTTAAATTAAGTGATAAATATTTGTGTGATTATGAATTATTTTATTATGAAAAAAATGAACATTTTAAAGATACATTGTTAATGAATATAAAAAAGTTTCATATTTTTTTAAGTAACTAAAAATGAAAATAAGTTAGAATAAATTTTTGTAAGATAGACAAAATACTTTTTTTAAAATTTCATAATTCTAACATATAGAATAATTCAAAATATTCTTTATTTTTGAAAGTTTTAAATTAATTTAGAATTAAAATCATATCAAAGACATTTTTGTAAAATAAATTAAAGAAAAAGTGAGGAGCATATAAGAGTCATATTCGTCATGTGAGAGTTTTCAGTTAATTGGAAAAGCAGAGAAGTTCTGCGCTGCGTACGCACAATTTACAGGCTATGTGAGTAGAGGCTAATTTTTACTGTGTAAAAGTCTGAAAATTTATTATACTTTTTATTTTACAGCCTTTTACTGGTTCTACACTCTCCAACGTTCCCTATTCCAAGATTCAAAGTCTCAGTCTACCCAACCAGACTAATTAACGGAAAAACTAGCTTTATTATGACTAATTAAAAGTATCTAATGAGCGGGTTGAATTGAAATTAAATATGTTAAAATATGTTAGAAATAGAAATTGGGTTACGTGTTGACCCGTCCAAGTTACTCCCTCTGTCCCAATTTATGTGACACTTTTCGTTTTTCGAGAGTCAAACAGTTTAAGTTTAATCGAATATTTGCGTATGAAATCTTCAATTTTTTTAAATGAAATTTATATATTTGTAAACTACGTAAAAAATATTATAAGTCACAACAATTGATAATTTAAAATGTTTAAAAGATCTATGAAAAATTTACGGTCAAAGTTAGACTTGTTTGAATCTTGAAATCCGAAAAGTGTCACATAAAATGGGACGGAGGGAGTAATTTTGGGCTCAAATAGGGTAAAAATCGGATTAGGTCATGATACATCCAAATTGAGCCGCTAAATCTTTATAATTTTAACATATTGTTGCTTAACTTTTATAACTACAATTTGAATTTAAATTCAATTTTTTAAAATAATAATAATATTACAAATGGATAAATAAATTATAAAAGATATAAAATAGATAGTAATTCATATCTTCAATATAGAAACATACATTATATTAATGCAAATAAAGAGTTTTAAAACGGGTTGAAATTAAAAATTAGATTGGGCTCAATTGAGGATTCTCTTAAAATGAATTTAGTCTTAAATGAGTTGAGATTGAACCAATTCAAATTATCTTAAACACAACCAGTGGCGGAGCCACATGTAGTTGAGGGGTGTCGACCGACACCCCTCCGTCGAAAAATTACAACCATATAGCTAGAGTAAAAATATTTTTTATGTATATATATTACATATTGACACTCCCGACTTCTACACAATTTTACTTCTTTATATTTTAACTCTCCTTAGTCGAAGTTTTGACTCCGCCACTAAGCACAACTATTAAAATTCTGAACAAATTGGATGAATCACCTATATTTGAGCTCATTTTTGACACTCTACAACTAATTATGAGTCTTAACTACTCATTAGTGCCATGTGTAACAATCCATTGTCATCCAGAATAAATTATCTCTTTATTTATTTGGTTACAAAATTTGTAGTGACTAATTTATCCTATTAGAAAGCATGTAAAATAATAATAAATTTAATGTGATAAAGTAGGGTATCAAAAATTAAGCTGGGATAAAATTTCAAATGTGTGTAGTAAATAAATTTTGTTTGCATACCAACAATTTCTCCGTTAAACTAAGTTTCATGTGCTTACTACCATGATCCAGAATTCATTTTTCAAGATTAATTATTTGTGTCATTACCAACAAAATAAATTTGTGCAATCACCAAAATTGAAGTAACCCTCTTGGGTCTCTCCGTCCTATTAAATACGGTTGCCGATGTTGTCATGTAAGGTCGGGGTTGGCTTGGGGTTAAGGGGGACTTGATTTTGTAATAGAGGAAAGATTAATAAAATTGATATGTTTATAGTTGTGTGTGCCTCCAAGCTATCTTTGACATGATAAGTATAGTGAATTGAGTCCTACACCATTATTTCATCACATTTATACTCATCTGGTCGAATCATTATTTGTGATACTGATTCTTAGACCAAGTCATCCTGAAGATACTTTTTATAGAATATGGCGGTTAGACTTGAGCAACTCTACACAATATTTTTCAAAAGACATCATGAATTAAGAATATTTTTGCACCTTATTTGTACATTTACAATATTTTAATTTATCAAATATAATTTTATTTTTATAAGCACAAATAACATATTACGTTTGTACTTGCTATTTAAAAAGAATCAGTACATTCCTAAAAAAAATCATCATTTTATTCAACAATTGAATTTGTGAAAAAGGTATTAAAGTCAAGTTGGTCAAGGCTAATCTAATTTATTTTTTAAAAAGAAAATAGACAAGCCCTAAAACTAAATCATCGCATCATTGTGAAACAATGACATGCTTAAGAATTGAATATGCTATCTCATAACATATTCCTACATTTTGACGCCTCACTTGAAGTTGATTGAAATTTGGGCTTCTAAGAGTCGTTATGACACACCTGGGAATCGGATGATCTCTTTCATTCTCCCCAAATTACCACAAACGCTCCTTTCTATTTGATTTTTCCACATATCATGGTGCAATTCGCTCCTTTTACTAGATTTCGATTTTGTACCATACATTGATGTATGAATTTAAATCCTACATTCAAATGCAAAATAATTTTAGGGGCATAATACATAAACATGACCCTTAACTTGATGTCAATTGACAATTATGATCTTTAATTTTGGGTGTGCAGGCACTTAAACTTGTATAAAATTTAACAAATAGACACATTCATCCTACATGACACCCTACATTGCAATTTTGGTGTCCTACGTGTATTATGTCATGTAGGACACATGTGTTTACTTGTTCAATTTTATACAAGTTTAAGTGTCTACTTGTGTACACTCAAAGTTAAATGTCATAGTTGTCAACTGATGTTAAGTTAAGAGTCATGTTTATGTATTATGTCAATTTCAGATTTATTACTATTAGTCTGTTTTTACTTTTACAGAAGAGTAAATCAGAGTACAGCAAGAGACAAATTAACCAAAAAAAGAAGGGAAAGAAAAGTAGCAATTGTAGTAATAGTGAGATAAGAGGAGAGAAACTTCCAAAAGAAAAGACTCATAAAAAGGGTAAAGTGTAAGTAATGTCATTGTTTTTCTGAAAGAGATTCTTACTTTTCCTTTCACTACATTTTACTAATATTGTAAACTCTGACATTCTCTCTTTGAATTGAGCAAATTTGGACCAAATTGTGGGCACGCTCGTTTCACTCTTATACCTTTTTAAACTTTTATTCTTCTTCTTTTGAAGTGAGTTACTACTTCTTTGTATTAAAGTTTGACTTGCTTCATTCAACATGCACCTACTTGAAACTTAAAAAGGAAAAATTGGATACGTAAAAATGTATTTGTAAAGTGTTTAAAGAACGTGAAAATACGAAAAGTGGGAAAAAAAGAAATAAAGTGAGCTACAAATAAAGAAGGAAGAGTGAGTTTGCAAATGTGTTTTTCTTTTTTGACCAAATAATGTCACTACTTTCTTTTTTTCACAGCTAATCAATACTCACTATAATATAACGTACCAAAAAAGAAAGAAAAAGAATTGCACACAAATCTTATAATGTTAAGAACTAATTATTTCTACTCTTTTTTAAATTACAAAAATCCTTTAAATTAGGTGGAATTCAGATACATCCCAAAATGTCTCGATACATCACGTCCCGATTTTGGATACATCCATCAATGTCTCGATATATCACATCTCGATTTCATATACATCATTCAACGTCCCAATACATCCCGTATGTTCCGATACATCGCGTAAAATGATATATCCGACCGATACATCACGTTAAGTGATGTATCCGAGAATATGAGAGATTAGAGATTTTTGTAATTTTTTCAAATGGTAGACAATTTTAGAGAATATGGTAAAATAACTTGTGTATTTAGGTAATATTTCCAAAAAAAAAATACTCTTAACTATATGCTGCTAGAATAATTTTATTAGTTCAGTTGATTGTCTACGTGAATTTCTTTGATGAAAATTCAATTTTTCCACCTTGTAATCTCCTCCATTTCCTTCTAGTTTTTCTTTTCTCCTACCCCCAATTGGGGAAAAATATTAATTTATGATGCTACTATGTTAACCTAATCCACGAAAGTATTTGTAATTTTATAGGATGTGTCTAGTTAAAAGTTAACACTTAAAACAGAATAATGATGTATACATATATAGAGAGAATAAATGGCTCCCCACTATTAGAGCAAGTGAACTCCGCAAGTTTAGTTAACTGTCTTGCATGTCAGTTTAAGCTTGATCACTTATTAACAAAATATAAGCCACATATATATAACCTATTAACTTAAGGGGCCGTTTGGTTAAGCCACATATAAACAACCTATTAACTTAAGGGGGTCCATTGCAGCATTTTGCTTGGACATTCGAAATCATGACTACATAAATAACTCACTCTTTATTACTTTTGTTCCGTCCCTAATTACTTGTTCACTTTTTTTTTATAGTTGCCCCTAATTACTTGTCCATTTTGACAAATCAAGAAAGGATAATTTTTTTTACCTATTATACCCTCAATTAAATGACTAATTACTTTGAAAAATGTAGAACTTTTCATCCACTTCATAATTAATAGGGGTAAAATGGTAAACTCACTATGTCATTAATTGTTTTCTTAATAGATGTGTCAATTCAAAAGTGGACAAGTAATTAGAGACAAAGGAGATAGTAACCGTTCTAGTCAAACCAATTAACATTATGATGTGTTAAATGTGATTGTGTTTATGAAACTTTGTGCAAATCTTCTTAGCTCATTAGTGTCTCATCATCAATTAGCTAGCTTCATTTGTGAAAGGACCATGATGAAATCTTCTCATATGCTCTCTTTCTTATTCAACACTAGTCAAGTTCAACTTGATTGAAAAAAAACTTTTTATAATCTAAATTGAAAATAACTATAGGAATATCATGATATAAAGATGCAAAGCTAGAATTTAAAGGTTATAGATTTGAAATTCTAGTTTTTAATTAGTTATCAGGTTTTTAATTAATACTTAATTTGTACATATTCAATGAGGTTCTTAAAATAAAATACTAGATTCAAATCAAAATTATTGGGCTTGGCCGAACCCGTAACTCATATTGAATTGCAACCCTGAGGATATAACGAAAGATTGCTTGGCCAAATTTAGGAAAACGGCTTATTTTGAGAAGTGTATTTTTTGAAGTGTTTCTGGAGAGTTGTAATTCGTGTTTACCTAATTAGTTTATAAAATAGTAATTTGTGTTGCTTGGTCAAACAAGTTAAAACATAAAAGTAGTCTGAATTTTAATTTTATATGTACAAATTCAAAATTCTACCATAATTCATTTAATTTGCTATATTTGAAATTTATTATTTGTGCCTATTGAGTGAAATTTTGACATATACACAAGTTTTATTAGAATTTAGAGCTAATGAGTTCGGATGAATCGGTTCCGAATGCGAGTAGAAGGGATTGAAAGGAATTTGGGGCAGAGAAGCTCAGAGGGAGGATAGTAACGAGTGAGGATGATTAACTTCCAAAAAAGCAAAAAGATATAAAAAACAAAATATTCTTAAAAATGGGGTATAGAGGTAAGTAATGTCGTTGTTTTTGTGAGAGGGACTCTTTTATTCTCTTTTCAGTCTGGGTAGACCCAACGCACTGATTCCTTTGATTGGTCAAGAATTTAGGACCATATTAAGAGTGTTAACTAAATTTAAACCAAAATAATCATGTATACACTATCATTTCTGTCCTTTTAAGTAAAAGTTACTGGTGGTTCGAGTCCTATGCAAAAAATCTATTAAGGATCGAGCCGATATTTCTACGCAACATGAATCTAAATTAGTGCATTCTAATACATAGATATCAAACAAGCGAACACCAAGTGATAAACTAGAGAAACAAAATATACATTGTTATCCTTATACAATTTCCTTCTCATATTTTTCTTTGCACAAGACTACCCTAAACTAAACAGGAAAAATTGGTAGCATAAAAATGTAAATAACTAGCTATTATAACATAACAAATAATGCGAGAGCAAGAAATGTTAAAGAAAGAAATTATCTAAGCTATAACTAAAGAAAGAAAAGAGAGTAAATTGCAAATAGAAGGGAAAAATAATAATAAGAGTAATTTAGGTTATATATAATAATAATAATATGATCTCAAGATGTAAATTAACCTAACTATAGTATATGCATTCACATGTAAGGGTCACCATCACTTAGGTAGATAATAGTAGTTCCTTTTTTGTTGTTTAAAGACTCCGTACTTTTTTACCTTAAAGTAATCAATATTTTTTTAAAAGAAAATGAAATAATTATTTGTAATAATTAATGGGATGAGGCTCCTCTCCGATGATGATCTCTCCAGTTTCCCCTAGTGCTATCTTGTATAGTTGACCTGTGTTTATTTAATTTTTAATGGACCAGATTAATTTTCTTGGTCAAATATCATTAACCATGGTTATTACTATTTCTCTTTCTCTCTCCTCTCTCCTCTCTTTCTTTTTCACTTAATTCTGCAACAAATCTTTTCTCAATCAGCAAATAATTTGCTTTGTTAACAATAAATCGCTTTTTCTTTCCATTTCACACCGTGATAAAAGAAGACAAAATTCAAAGGATGAACTTGGATTATAAAATTTTAAAAGTCCAACCCATGAGACTACTTCTTTGAAGCTTGGTTCGGTCACAATGGTGATCCATAAAACTCTGTCGTCTTCTTCGTAACATTAATTTTTTCAATTTGGAGTTTCTGCAAAAGCCAACTACAGGATTTGGAAAGGGCACGAAAAATGGGTAGGAAAATATTTTTTCATATACTTTTTTTTTTTCTGGTGAAATTCTCCATTTATTTTTTGGGTCTTCTTTCTTGTGGTATTTATAACTGTAATCTTTAATTGGGGCTAATCACTCCATTTCGGTCTTGCTCTTTTGAGACTCTCCCTAGTTGTTCGTATATAAATGTAAAAACATTAAAATATTGATGTAATTTTAATTTTCAATTATTTGATTGCTCTGTTTTTCGGAGAGTTTTGGAGGGGGAAGAAGTGTTTCTTTGCTGGTTGAGAAAGGAATGAGAGGAGAGAATTACTAATAACCATGGTTAATGATATTTGGTCAAAAAATTAATCCGATCCATTAAAAATTAAATAAACACGTGTCAACTTTATGAAATAGCACTCGAAAAACTTGAGAGATCTCACTGGGGCCTTAAGGCTTAAACCTTAAAGCCTTGCTTTATTGACTTTACCATAAGCCGATACATTAATCAAAATGCAATGATACTAATATTGTTGCAGCCTCTCTTTACGCAGCTTAAATTTTTTAATTGAAGTTTAAATAGCCTGCTGCTACTAATTAATTAATTTACTTAAGAATAAAAAACTTCTAAGCAAATTAAGCCCCCACTCTTATCCACAAGAACATGGTAATTAATTTTGCAGGCTATTATTAGGTCTGTCTGGAGAAAAACAAGATAATTAATGAATGAATTGATCCCCACTATTATTACAACAAACTCCAAATGTTAAGTTACATGTCTTGTACGGAGGTTACTGCTCAATTATTTGAAAATGATAATCCCTAATGTAAGATACTCTACTTAATTCACCTTTCTAGAGGGTCCACACTTTGCTTACGATTGTTACTTAAACGTTAATACAATGTTTGGATACTACTTTGCTTCGGCACGTCATGATTGTTAAAGCGTTTGTAATTATAGACATTATGAAAAACATGATAAAAAATTGTATGAACGAAATACATATCTTCTTTGATGCGAAAAGTATAGTAGAAATGACGGAGGAAAATGTGATTGTCACTTGTTAAGATATTTAAAACATAGTCTTTCATTTTTAGATCAAGTCTATATTGTTTAATTTCCTCGTTTGTAACGTTGTTACGCTTTGGAGTTTCTTTTACAAGGAATCTCTTCAGAAATAAGGCTCACAATTTATTTTGTATATGATGTTTTAAATTTCTATGGACGACATATCATGTCTTTAATAAATTCGATGAGATAATACATATATATCTTCTCTAACCATAACATTTTTTTTTTAAAAAAAGGACGTTTTAATTTTGTGAAGTTCCTATTACCCTTATTCGTAGATGACTCTTTTCTTTGCAAGAAACATGCAGTAATAATGCTCTTATTACACAAGGTTTGAGATTTGCAAAAAAATTGAAATTTGAGAAAAAATAATTCTGATGTTAGAATAGTAATTGACTACTTGTATAATGGTCACTCGGCATACATGAATATAATTAATGAATGCAGAGAGTTGCGAACCCCAAATCAAACCTAGTTTATAGAGAGCAAAATCGAGTGGCCAACATATACTCTCTAAGGAAGGACAATATCAAGTTGCAAATGATTTTTTTTGCAGACGGAACCGTTCCACCTTTGTTTCCTCGTCAAACTATTGAAGCATAGAAGTTTGGAACTTATTTTATTAGGCTATGTTTATAGGCATGAAATAGTAATTCTAATACTAATATCATAAGTATCGTAATTGCCTGCTTGTACTGTATTATAAAATACGAACG
Source organism: Solanum chiquidenum (assembly GCA_029582725.1). Taxonomy (NCBI): domain Eukaryota; kingdom Viridiplantae; phylum Streptophyta; class Magnoliopsida; order Solanales; family Solanaceae; genus Solanum; species Solanum chiquidenum. The sequence continues at coordinate 6,024 of JAJOOS010022335.1, read as the reverse complement.
AAGTTGTGTGCTCCATAGCTTATTCGGAAATGATCAAATTCAATACATACAATACACTAGGCAAGAAAGACTGTTGCGAAGATCTATAATCGCTGTACACAAGTTCTAAATTTCCTCGATTAACTAAAACTCTTACTATTTCTCACTTTTAGTTTACAATGTACAAAGAGGAAATGGACAAGCCTCCTCCAACTCTTGATTATTCAAATGCTCCATCTGCTCTCCTCTTCATAATAAGAGGTTCGTGCTACATCTTCAGCTGTAGATCTTCCCAATAACATCGAACAGTCTGCACGTACGTCAAACCAAAGGATTGTTTCGTTGATGATTATAGTTATGCAGATATTAATAGAGTACAAAGTTCAAATTAATGTGTACAGTTAGGCAAATTATAAGAAGTAAAAATCAGCAGTTACCTTTTGATGAAGTGCTATAGGATCTCTTGCAGTGAAGAATAGCACCTTGGATTCCGTCATTTTGCTCCAGTAGTGAATCATCTCTGCGATTCATCGCCGGCAGCGACGATGAAAAGGAGGAAGTCGTCGATCGGCTCTTCATAACGTGCTTACATACCGCTCCAAATGCAGCAACTCGGTTCCCCTGTTTTTCATCCAATTGCTTTCTCGATGAGCTAACGAACGGAGATGGCAATGGCGTTGAAACTTGATCTGATAATCTAATTTTGGAATTTCCACGCTTCACCAATTTCAAAAACTTAACTAGTTCAACAGCTCTTGCAAATTGCTTAGACGACGAGGAATCGTCAACTGAAAATTCCTCCTCTCTCTCTTTCTCCAGTTTGCTTCTTAAACTGCTGCCTCTTGTCTTGTTTAACTGCTTCGGATTTGGAATAGAAGAATCATCAATTCCCGCTTTCTCCTGATTTGATTTCCTGAATCTGAACAAAAAGACCCGAAACTTGATACCCGACCCGAGCACGCTGACAGGAGAATGAGGTTTCGAGTGTGAGTCAATTGGAGAATCAAATTCACCGATCTTCCTCTGCTTCACGGATTTGGAGTTACAGACTACTTTAGGGCGTCCATCAGGCCCTGTGAACACCAAATCGAAGAAGGAATCTTCATCGGGGTTGGTTACGTAATCAATTCCATATATTAAATTCTTAACAGAATCAAAATAAGGGACATTATCAGTATCAGTATCAGTATCAGCAACAGTGGACGCATTGGGCCAACATTTGAGTAACTTAAAGGTTTTCATGTTATCAGAAACAATGAAGAGTTTGAATGCAGAAGCCAAGAAAAGCAATGTGGTAATGCAAAGAGTTGATGTGAAGAACTTCTCTACTTTGTCAAGAGAGAGAAAGAGAAAACTATGGAATAATGCAATAACTTTGTTGGTTTCATCCCTTTATATACAGAGGACGACGTGTGATAAATCTCGATACCACCAAATGTTACCATGCACCGGTAATTTCTTTTCCTTCTTAATTACAAGTTTAAGACTCTAGTACTATAATTGTCTATTTGTCTTTGATAGAAAACTATATACCTCCTAAATTAAAAAGATTTTGACTCGAATTTGTATTAATTCTAATCAAAGTTGGGATCAAATACCTAATGGGAACGCACATGCATGTTAGATCAATTATGTAAAAACAAGTTGTACTTATATAATATACTGAAATTTGGAACACCATATTGGTCTCCGTCTAAGGCACTTATTTCTCCTGAGCTAACTTTTGAAGTTAAATTAAGTTTAAAGTTCATTTCTCACTCAATTCATTGTTTTCGATGTTGGGCTCATGTCTTATATTATCAACACTTTAGATTCCCCTTATATGATCCTACACAATCATTTTCTATGCAATTCTTTGTGACAACTTACTTAGATTCTGAATTAGTCAACCTAAACGAGCTCTTAGTGTAATCATCAGGCTATACAAGCAAGTTCTTACCCCAAAACGGGCCGATTGTAACTGTTATATTCTAGTGTTTTGATGATCCTCACAAATGCAGGGACCTGGTCCTTGACAGAGTACTTCCGTCCATATTCAAAGTGGTGCAAAGCTGTAAAGTTAGCTTTACAGCTGTCTTGTCAGGTTGGTTGGTGAGATGTGCAGTGTACTTCACCAATAGGAAGGGCGGACGGAGTTGTTTCTTTAAGTGGTCAAAACCCTTGTTGGTAACAGATATATATACACAACAATAAACAAACAACATTATTCATTCAAGAAGAGAGAAAGCTAGCAAATCTTTTTCAAGAACTCAAGCATCAAAGAACGCAGCAAGGGATCTGATCCCTAAAAGTCTGCGTATGAGAAAAGGACAAAAAGACAACTGTCAAAAGGCTGCCAACTTTGATGTGGTCGGTGCACAGCCTTTCATGACAACATGCTTTTAGCCAATGGCCTTGCTCCAAGGGTTTGTGTCCATCTTGATATTAGTCTCTTCTCCAAAAACAAAAACTCAACTTTTGGCAAACAAAGTTTTGGGATTTCAAATAATCCAAAAGCTGAAAAGAAGAAGCCATCTTCAAGAAAGAACACAGCTCATGCTCAACAAAGGGACCTGATACAATGCTGAAGAGTCTTTGTTGTATTTTGAGCTTTGTGTCTTATGTGCTTACATTGTAAATCTATTCATATGTTATATAGGAAATAGATCTTTGTTCGTTCTGTAGAAATTCTAAATCATTTAGGTTGATTGGTTTAGTGGGCAACACTGTTGTTGCGTAGTTGAATTCTAAATAATCTAAGGTTTAGGTGGTTTAGTGAGCAACATTGTTGTTGTTTAGTCAAAGTCTAAATAGTCCAGAGGGTGGTGGTTTAGTGGGGAACCTGTGTGTTGCTTAGTTGAAGTCTAAGTTATCTAAGAGGTAGGTAGCTTAGTGGGCAATAGTGTTATTGGTTGCTTTCTTTGTAGTAGATGTGCTACATTGAGGGGGAAGAGATTTAGTGTTAAATTCCTAGGGTGCAAGAGTTTGTAATCTGAATCGTTGCTCCGTTTGAGTGAAATGGAGGTTGGGTTGAAAAGCCTGTGAGGACAGGTCGTGGTTTTCACCGCCTTTGAGCAAGGGAATTTTCACGTAAAATCGTTGTGCAGATTTTACTTTCAGCCATTTACTTTCTACATTTGTTTCAGTCACTGTTCTTACTGTGTCAAGAGACCTGGTCCATTGACGGTTAGTGGACCCATATATCTTAACAGTAACACTATCAAGAAAGAAAAGCAAAGCTCTTTTTTTATTCTTTGCAAAGCTGAAAAATCAGTGTACGTAGAGCAGGAAGAGACAAAGAGAAAGGACAATAAAAGAGGAATAGCATTGCAAGTAAAAGTGATTGAACAAATTTTGGGGCAGAGAAGGTGACGAGAAACTTCCAAAAAGAAAAGCATAACACATACAAAAAGAAAAAAACTCTGTAATTTTTCTTTGTTTTTGACAGTAAATGTATTGCCTTTTCTTTTCAGTCTGCTTTTACAGTGTTAATATAATGAACTCACTTTCTATCCTTTTGAAGGACTCACTCAGTTTGCCATTAAAGTTTTGACTTGCTGACCTTAATTATTCCCATTCTTTCTTTATATATTTTCTTTACTCAAAGCCTGTCAAAAGCAATTAAAGAAAAAAATGTAGTAGAGTATTACAAAAGTAATTTAAAGAAATAAAGTGTAAGTTATATATAAAGAAGGAAAGGGTAAGCTTTGCAAATGTTACTTTCTTTTGAGTAAATGAGACAACTTTACTAAAATTTATTTCAATTTTCTACTTGAGCGCTCATCAAAGTTCTATATATACTATAGCTAGTACTAATTTGTGTTTGTGTGAACCTAAGTCCAATACATGATCATTGTGATTTTGTAGGCTATTAATTAGATGTGTCTAGTAGCAAAAAAAAACAGAACAAAGACTCCATATTTTAAGTTTCACGTCTTCTACGTTTTATGTGTAATGTACATGCATCAATTAGCTTCAAGCAGGGCCGTCTTAACCACTAGGCCACTAAAGTCATCGTTTGGGCCCTCGTATTTTTGGAGGCCCTTTTTAAAAATAAAGTACTTATACATGTTATTAAAAAAAATGTGTAAGAAGTTAAAAAAATGCCACTAGATTTCCCATTTTTCCAAGGGAATGAAATATTTTTTTGAGAATAATTTCCTTATGTAGGAAATTATGCTTCCTTATTTATCTCCTAAGAATTTGACCTTATATTCATCTTTTTTATTTTTATTTTATTATTTTTATTCTCAATATTGACTCTCTCCTGCAAAATCTTTTGATGTACTATTGCTTACAAGTTTCAAAAGAATAAAATTTGCTTTTGAGTGTCTTCTTCAAAATCTCAAGAAGTACGACAAGCAATCATTAAATTGAAGGAACACAACACTATTTCGATATTGTTATATCAATCTATCAAATTTGTGCCATGTTTTATTATTCTAACTTTATTTTATATTTTTTTCTTGAAAACTTATTATTTTTTATATTCTTAGTTCATAAGTTATATTCTCGTTTTGAACAGTTTGAAGCATATGAAAATATTGTTGGTTTCTTATTAAGTGGTAAATAGTTGAGATCACTAGATGATGAGAATTTTGAAAAAACAATGTCTTAACATTGAACTTTCTTTAACACATAATAGTTAATCTGATATTGATGGTGTAGATTTATTTTTCGAATTAAAAGTGTTAAGAGAATTAATACAAACAAAAGATAATGATCTAATGAAAAAATTCAATCAAATAAAAAGACTTGATTCTTTTCCTAATGCATATATTGCTTATAGAGTAATGTTAACAGTTCCTGTAAGCGTTGCTTCAATCATTGAAAGAAGATTTTCGGAACTAAAATTGATAAAAATTTATATAAGATCAACAATGTCTCAAGAGAGAATGAATGGATTAACTATATTATCAATTGAAAATTAATTACTAAACAAATTGATTATAAAACAGTAATTAATAACTTTACATTTAAAAAAGCTAGAAAAGTAGATTTTAAATAAAAATATATATGATGATTTTTTTAAAAAAAATCAAAAAATATTGGGGCCCTTTTCAAGGTTTCGCTTTAGGCCCCCAATCTTATTGAGTTGGCCCTGGATACATTACTATTTATGTATCTCGTTTAAATTGATAAGTATTGTATTGTTTGCTTTGAAAGATATGTATCATTTTGCAGTTGATAATAATGTATTTACAATAAGGTTGTGAAAGAAGGATGTGTGTAAGCTGAAATAAAGTGTATCTATAAATGTATCACGATAAATAAGAATTAAGTTATCAATTAGATACATGAACAAACACAAACCATTAAAGAAATTTGATTATGAAAAACACCAGAAAAAATAGGAAAATATTAGAATGTATGAAATTTTGGTAAAATTGAAACTAATATTATTATGAGGCAATGGGAGGATTAAATAATAATACAAGAATCCTAATCAGTTTCAATGAATGATTAGTTGTTAGAGTCCATAACCAACTCAAATTATGAATTTTTTTACAAATATTATATTAATTATTATCAAATAATTTTTATTTTTTTTGCTCCGAGAAATCATTAGTCACCAATATTTTCTCCCGACTACTAACAACATATATCAGATAGGAGAAACTAAGAAAAAAAAAGGTCTTTTAATTTTCAATGGACTGGGCATGAATTCTATGGAGGAAAAATTATGCAAAATATCAAGGAAAAATTACAGAAATTTTACCTTTTAGTTTACTTATTACCATTATCCCCTATAAGTTTTATAAATTTCCAAAATCCCTCATTTTCGCGCATCAGATTAGTGTATCTCGCGCATCAGATTAATGTATCAATGCTTATATTATTGTATCTCGCGCACTTATATTATTGTATCTCGCGCATCAGATTAGTGTATCATGTATAAAACGTACATCAGATTAGTGTATCATGTATAAAATGTACATCAGATTAGTGTATCATGTATAAAATGTACATCAGATTAGTGTATCATGTATAAAATGTAATGTATCTTACTTAACAATTAATGTATCTCGCGTATCAGATTAATGTATCAGCGCTTATATTATTGTA
>JAJOOS010022334.1:0-29593 GCA_029582725.1 Solanum chiquidenum | reverse complement strand
CAATTTAAATCCCCCCATTTTTATATAACGACTATCGAGTTAAATATTTTCTATTGATAATATTCTTCCATATTCTCTGTGGGATCGACCCCGACTCATAGTTGGGTAAATATATTGTGAAGTTGGTCATCCTCAGGCACATAAATGGCAGCCTGAGAATCCTGGTGTTCTCCCTCTATGTCTGATGAGGTGAGGTGAGTCGTGTAGACTCCCTCACTGTTGGAGCTGACCTCTGGGGACTCCACCATGGGTTCCTTGCCCTTACCTTTGCCTTTTCCTCCTTTGGTAGGGAGTTTGGCTGCTTTTGCCTTGGATGCAGCTGGATCATCATTTATAGTGATTCATTTTGCCCACTTGTGAGGCGGCTTGTCTCTTCATGGCACTTTGGGTCTAGCCATTTATGCAAAACATATAGAAACGAGTTAGAAATGATTCAAGATAAGTGCAGAAATAAAGTTACAGAAAGACACGCTGAACCAGTCGGTGAGTCACCGAGTAACTTTGGCGAGCCAGATCGGGCTTGCCGAAAGTACCAGCTCAAAAAAATTATAGAATCAAGTCATATCGGCGATGATCAGGGTCATTCGGTGAATAAACGATACCAATCGGTGAGATTGGAATAGACCGCCGAATATTACAGTGTTATTTTAAGGGTTGGGGGCACATAAAGGGTGATCTAAGGAACCTTTCGGCGAGTCACCGAATGAAATCGGTGAGCTCAATTTTCCCGCTGAAAGTTACATAAATACTTAGCCAAAAAATAAAATTAAGGGTGATCAAAAGGGGACTGTGGCGAACCACCGAACCTCCGGCGAGCTCAACGAAGCTCGCTGAACGGCCCAACGTGCCAATTTTCAACCCCACTTTCCAAAATCAAGCCGCAGCCCCTGAAATCAAAATCAAACACAAACATCATGCAATTAGAGGTAGACCTATATGACCCATGCCCTCGGGGTACTCAGACTTCTCCCAATTTGGCCGAAATTGGCCATTTGAGGGATTTTGCCCTTAAGAATGACGTCAAACACTCCATCATCAGGCAACTTACATCATTTAGAACAACTCGGACTTACTTATACTTCACCCAACTAGAACAATTACAAAATTACCGCAACCCAACAATTTAGAATGAATTTTAACGCACAAAATATGGGAATCGATCGATTAAAGCTTTTGGGCACAAGTTCACAACAATTACAGGCAATCCAAGACATTCAATACCATTAACGCAATTACCCAACATCAAACAACACACAATTACCTATTGCATTTTATTTCAACCACAAACTCAAAGTATAGGGTTTGGAAAACCAACTTGAATGCCGAATATCAAAGTTGAAAAGATAGGCAACAAAGTTCTCTAAATATGACCACCAAATGACATATAAATGCAAGTAAAATAGTAAAATATGGAAGATTTAAAGCTCGAGTGAGAATGCACGAGCGTTAGAAATGAGAGAAGATGAAGGATTTTTAAATTTTAAACCATTAGGCATTTAAAGCTGTTCAATTTGGGGCACCATTGACTGAGTAAGTCATGCTCGCCGACCCACTTGGTGATGCGCCGAGTGGTACTTTACCTCGCTAAGTTTTACAGGACCTCTAGTAAATTTGGGTCTTCAAACGGTGGACAAAATTGGGCTTGCCGATTAAGAAATTAGCTTGCCGAGTTTTACAGACTTCCACTTCAGACTTGGTGGTCCAACGACAGTCCAAGTCGAGCTCGCCGACCTATTCGGCATGTCGCCGACTGGACTTTTGGCTCGCCAAACTGCCCATTTTACAACACTCTTCACTTTTCAACATGCATAATCAACACCCATTATTCAAAATCTAAACTAAACCATTAAAAACTTGGGTTGCCTCCCAAGAAATGCCTTAGTTAACGTCGTGGCATGATGAAATTATCCATTTATGGATCATTCTTCAGGTTTGCCATGGTATCACTTGGTAGGCCCCCTTTTTGCCTTGGATTCAAATGAGAAGAAATTTGACCCATTTGGGTCTAATTTCTTGATTGACACAGAGTGACAGGTGACTTTCATATTAAGTGTAGAGACATCCTCTTTCATCTCTTTTAACACTTTTTCTGACCGTTCAACTTTGTTGAGAATGCGTGAGAGCATAGCTTCTGTATGGCCACCTTCAGATTCCTTGGGCTTTTGACGCTCATGGGGAGGGACATACCTATCTTTATCACCCTCTCTGTCCTTCCAAGTGGTGTTACGATCACGACAATCTCTGTCATGGTCTCTCTAGCCCTTATCTCTATTCCAACCTTGATTTCCACCCGGTCTTGGTTAGTTTACACGACAACCTCCTCTTTGATTGGCTAGGAAGTTCACTACCTCATTGTACAACGCTTCAATTATTTCTTCATCGGGGTTTACTCCACCAACACCCACAACATTAACACTCTTTGTACCAACACCCATGACATTTTTAGCCAAGATATCTAGCTGGGTCATAATTTTGGCCATGTTATGGTCTCTCTCTTGATCCTTTTCGATCTGCTCCTTTGTCATTCTAAACTTGAGAGGAGAGACCTGGTCCTCACGAGTGTACCATACCATATTGATCTTGGTCATACAATCAAGTAGTTGAAACACCACTTCATAGGGTTGTTGCATTATACCACTGGGAGCAAGTTGATCAGCTACTCATTTGTTCACCGAGTCGAGGCTCCTATAGAAGTATTGCAGCAGCACATTATTTGGAAGTACATGAGTTGGGCATTGCAGCACCAACTTCTTAAACCTCAGCCACGTATCATGGATTGGGTCACCTTCCAAGCGTTTGAAACCTCGGATATTATCCCTAAGAGTCATCATCGTTGATGGGAAAGAATCACACTTGGAATGCAGTAGTAAGCTTATCCAAAGAACTGATAGAATCTTTTGGCAACTCAGCCAATCACTTACTAGCCTCACCCATCAGAGAAAATGGGAACAACCTAAGGCGGACTGATTCTTGCGATATTCTCTTGAATGAGAATGGACCACAAATGTCCACGAATTTTCAAATATGCTCATGGTGATCCTCATGATCCATCCCCCAAAATAAACTTTTCAATTGTAGGAGCTGAAGCATTGTGCTAATAATGTGAAAAACAATGTTTCCTTCAGCAGGAAGTAGACGTATTCCCCCCACACCACCCAATGGAATAGGGTCATTGACATTAGGGGAATTCACATCATTGAGGTTTCCAACTTTATCTTGGTGGCCCACTTGGCTACCATTACTTCCGTTAACTCTCATCTCCTCATCTGTTTAAGACAAGCAACACAAAACCAAAAACTAAAATAAGTAGATTCAACTATTACTAAAAAGATCACAATTCAACTTCACTAAACTAAACAACACTACTCCCCGGCAGCGGCGCCGTTTTGATTAATTTAACGTTTATCAAATACACTTTATCCAATTCTAAGTGCAAATGATTGTTAAGCAATATAAAATCCAACAAATAAATTGGAGTCAAATCCCACAGGGAGCGGGACGTGTTCAAATTCAATCAAGAAGTATGAATGTGATCTAAATAGATATAGGAATTGATTTTTTGGAAAAAGACATGAAACAAATTAAAAGGGGTGAGAGTATGTCAGATGCGGGGGAGGTTTGGTTTTCAATTATCAACTACAACCCAGTCACAACAATTTGAAATAACAATATGGAGAGAAATTTTTAGGATGTGATCGATTATAGGAAAATTATGATATATGGGTAATTGAAACTACTACAGCTAAAAATCAGTGGGTAGGCTAGACTATAAGGGAGATAGTTTTATCTCAAACAACTATCCCGAATCAGGTGATTTCTTTCAAACATCAACAAGCATAGAAATGAAGAACATCCCACACTTTAATTCATCCACTCTCTCGAGCTATATGGGTAGGATTCGGTGAAGGGTTCACTCTCTCGAGCTGAACCCATCTCAACCCATTACCTACAAACCATTAAGCAATAGTTTTAGTTCAAAACCTCTCTCTCAAGCAAGCTAAGAACACAAGGTTAGAACTGCATTTGCAACTACAATTCAAAAATTAAACCACAACTAATGATTAAACCTACTTCAATATAACATTTAAACTAGTAACTAACAATATCGATAAACTAATTCAACCCATAATCACATGATCACACCCCAAGAATTTGGGTTTTAGACAAACATCATAAAAAGGTAAAAATGCTTACCAAATCGATTAGCCATCCACTAGGTAAGAGTAATTAAACCCTTACAATGCTCAACATTAAAGAAAATCAGTAACCCACTTGCAAAATCTCTGAATTTAATCTCCAAAAAACTTTAAGTCTAGTAAGAACTATTTTAAAATGGTAGTAAGCTAAAATCTGGAAAAAAGAACTTCGTAATTAATCAGTAAAAAATTCAATTCATAGTCGCCAAAAAATTATCCACGAAGGGCCATTAAGCTAAGTAAGTCAGGTTCGCCGAGTGGTTCAGTGAACCGCTTTTTGCTCTCTTATATCGCCGTTTTGCATCGGCACTCAGTATCCTCAAGTCCTGTAACTTTTGGCGATCACTCTTGTCATCGCAGAACTGCTCGGCGATTCGCCGACTGCCCGTTTTTTATTTCCGACTTGGTTTCTTCCCTCAGAGTTGGCACACTGGAACTTTAGGCGATCAGAATAGCCACTCGACGATTCACCAAGTGCTATTGGCGATCATCAGGTTCGCCTTTCTTCACTTCTTCAGTTTGTTTTGTTCTTTTTTTACTGTTAGTGTCCTTGCTTTGCTCCACAATCCATATACATGAAAATCAAGGCTCTAAAATCAGTTTATGGCACAAATTAAGCATTTGAGGACACTAAATCTATTTAAACAAAGCCCTGAATAACTCCAAATCTCGAACTCATCAATTCTCCGCACTTCACAATCGTGGTGAACAAGAGGTTTCTCCCGATATGGTTACCGATATATTTAAAGTCTTCCAACTTGATGATTATTCTTTACTTGACCCCCGTGCTATCTTGTCTTTTCTAACTCCATATGTGGCTATGCGGTTTTGTATTCTTCCGAATGTGCTGTTAGATCCTTTTTCAGTCTCTAATCCAATAGTGATTCTGTTATGGCTAAGAGGATCTATATAAAGTGTTATGTCTCCTTGTCCCATAGAGTCACTAATTTTGACCTTGTAGAGCTTGATATGCTAGATTTTGATATTATCCTTGGTATGGATTGGTTCCACTCATGTTATACTACTATTGATTGTAGAACCCGTGTAGTCAAGTTTCACCAAATGAACCCATCTTAGAGTGGAAATGGGGAAATTCTATGCCTAAGGATGAGTTTGTCTCCTGTCTTAAAGCTAGAGAGATAATTTTAAAGGGTTGCATTTACCATCTAGTTAGGGTGAGGAAGAGAGATTACGAGACCCCTATTCTTGAGTCGGTCCCCGTTGTAAATGAGTTTCCAAAAGTGTTTCCTGATGATTTACTCGGTATTCCTTCTGAAAGGTAAATAGACTTTGGTATTAACCTTCTCCAACATACGTAAACCGTCTCTATTCCTACTTATCGTATGGATCCATCAGAGCTTAAAGAATTCAAGGAGCAATGGAAAGATTTGTTGGCTAAGGGTTTTATCCGACCAAGTATCTCTCCATGGGGTGCTCCAGTTTTGTTTGTTAGAAAGAAAGATGGTTCACTTTGTATGTGTATTGATTACCTGTAATTGAACAAGATTACCATTAAGAATAAGTATCCTCTCCCAAGGATAAATGATTTCTTTGACCAACTTCAAGGAGCAAGCTATTTGTAACATCTCGCAAATTGAAAGAACTATAAATAGCTAGAATTTGAAAGAGTGATTTTTGGAAATAATAAAAATCTGGAAAATTGGTTAAGTTAAGTTAAGTTTGAGTTTTTGGTAAATTTCAAACGTCCATAACTCCTAGCTCAGAATGATATAGGTGTGTTTCCAGATATCGCAGGGAAGATCTTGGAGTAATCTTTCCAACACCGTTGATTTTGCGCGATTCTGAGTTTATATGAGTGTGCTATGCCCTTTGGAAGTTGGGTTGTTCAAATAAGAAAAGTCCAATCCGGATTTTAGAAGGGCATTGTGGTCTTTTCACCACCCAATTAGGTTAATTCACTTATAGGAATTAAATTGGGTTCTAAACTAAATTGGTTCATTTTAGAGAATTGGAAATTTACGCTAGTGTTTTTGGCGAAAGAATGCAAGAGGAGAAAAGAGGAGGAAGAGCAAAGTTCGTTGTTCTTGAAGGTTTATCTTGTGGATTTCGACAAGGGCTAATTCCTAGAGAGATATGCGAGTCTTTCATAGCATTGGGTTCATTCACCCATGCGCCAATCATGTTTATTTAATTGAAGTTTGTTCTAGAAAGTTGAAAATTGATAAATCTTGAATGGTGTTCTTGAATTTGTTTTCCGTTCTTGAATTAGGCTGAATTGAGAAGTTTATGAGATCTTTACGTCGAATTTTATAGTTGTTTTGAGTTAGGTTAATGGGTACATATGCTGGGTATCTGAATCTAAGGAAAAATTGAGAAGAATAGTCGTGTTTAGGTGAATTGGGACTGTAAAGCAAAAGAAGGAAAAAGTCGGGTGAATCTTAGCAGTGGAGCCGCGTCGCGGACTTGCTCCTCAAATTTGAGAAAAATCTCCTCGCGTAATGGAGCGGTTACGGACCGTTCTGCCTCAAACAATATTTTCGCGACAAAAATTTAAATACACCTCCGCGTCGCGGACCTATCCTCAGACAGTGATATTTAGATCTTTTCTCATGTTTAGCTATGTAATATCATTTCTAAACATCATTAGATCTTTCCTATAACAAATCATAATCCTTGAATCCATAATTCAATTCAAAGAAAGTTAAGAGTCAAGTCAAGAGAAGTTAAGAATCAAGTCAAGAGAAGTCAAGAGTCAAGTTAAGAGAAGCTCATAAAGTTTTCCAAAAGTCTTTTAAAAATGTTTTAACTTTGTTTTAAGACTTGAGTTTTGAGTTGAGTAAAGAGTAAAGTTTGAAGTGCATTTATTCAAAAGAGTATATCGGGACTATGTATTCCCAAAGAGTAAATGTTTTCACATTTAAACAAGGAAGGAAATTGAGATTTCCGAAAGAGCCTTTGATCTAGTTTTAAGTAAAGAGTAAGAGTAAAGTTCATTCTTCAAAGATTATTCGGGAACTAAGTATTCCCAAGAGTTAAAATGTTTTCACATTTGAGGAAGAAAGGAAACTGAGATTTCCAAGAGAGATTTTAAGCTAAGTTTTTGAGTAGTTATCTCAAACCAAAAAAAGAGTTTTGTTTTTACAAAATTATGAGCTAAAGTATATTTTGGAAGTAGTATTGAGCACCGATATGGGGACGAGATTGAGTTCAGGTAACTCACGTATCCATAAACCATGTAGACATCATGGGTAGTAAAGGATCATACTTTTTAGATTACTCCATAAGATGTTTTTAGCATAGACTAGTGGATCCATTAAGTTAAGCATTTTGTATGATGGCAAAGTATAGGATAGTTCTGGTAGCATGGGCAAGACGTTGTATCACCACTTAGGCTCATAGTGGTGGTTGTCGATTAGAGAAACTCCCACAGAAACTATATTACTTTGTTATATGAGTAAAGTTGAGTTTGTTATTGCATTTTCTTTAACGAAGTAAGTTTTTTTTATAGTTTTATAAAGCTTTTCATAAATTGCAGGTATTTTATTGCTTTATTATGAGTTGAGTTATTCATGAGTTGAGAAGAGCCAAAATAAGTGTTTCATTTAGATTCTTTTCAAGCTTAAGTTATGTTTAGCATTTCAACTCGCATACTCGTACATTCAATGTACTGATGCCAATTGGCCTGCATCTTATTTTGATGCAGATGCAGGTAAACAAGATCAGCATATAGCGCCTCGTTGATCCAGTTGAGCACTCCAAGTCAGTTGGTGAGCCTCCTAGCTTTTCGGAGGATCCTTTTTATTTCTTTCAGTATTTTAGTTCGTTAGGATGTCGTGGGTCTTGTCCCGAAGTCCATCTCAGTTAATTAGAGGCTTCATAGACAGAGTTAGTGATGTTAGTTCATGAGTCTTTACTTTCCCTTTTCAGTTAAGTTGAGACTTGAGTTGCCACTTTGGCAGTGAATGTTATTTATTACATTTTAAGTTATTTATTGATTAGTTTAGTTTTTCTTTTAAAGTATATTTATCTTGAGTAGAGTCTTCCGCTGAGTATGTAAGCTAGGCCAAGGGTTCTTTTGGGGCCAACAATGGTTCACGAGTGCCAGACACGTCCGAGGTGTAGGCTCAGGGCGTGACAAACTTGGTATCAGAGCACAAAGTTCAAGAGTCCTAGAGAGGCTATAAAACTATATCTGTAAAGTCCTATTTATCGGTGTTAAGTGCGCCACATCTATATTTAGGAGGCTGCAACATTTAGGAAATTCCTTTACTTCTTTGATACTCATTTCGTGTGTTAGAGTTTTATCTCTAAAAAGTTTTTTTCTAACTCGTGCTTGCGCATAACCAATTGTGAGTTGGACTATTTCGAGAGTGCCTTCATGAGGCATTTATTTCCTCGTGTGCTAAGAGAAGCAAAGAGATGGTTGCTGACATGAGGAGCAGGATGAGTTTATTCGTAGTTGGATTGACTCGTCTGTTAAGTAAGGAAAGTAAGGTAGCATGCTAATAGGTGACATGGTCATAGCAAGGCTGATGATCCATGTGCAACAAGTTGAGGAGGACTAGCTGAAAGATAGAGAAGAGTTTGAGAATAAGAGGGCTAAGACATCAGGGAATGAATACGGGCAACAAAAGAGTAAAGTGAATCGGTCTTCTTTCCAATATAGGCAAAAGGGACCTTCTCCATCATCTCTTAGTGCACCTGCACCAAGGAGCAAATATTAGTACAATAGTCAGAATTCTCAGAACATCAGAGCTAGGCCTGCGCATTTGCAAGGTAGTAAGGCACAAAAGGGTACTAATACTCCTGCATGTGCTAAGTGTGGTAGGAGCCACTCAGGTAAGTGTCATGATGACTCCACTAGTTTCTTTCAAGTGTGGCCAGAACGGTCATTTTATGCGAGAGTGTCCAAAGAACAAGTAAGGTAACGGTAATGGGGGCAATAGGGCTTAATATTCTTCAGTTGCCCCACCAAACAGAGTTGTATCTAGAGAAGCTACTTCAGGGGCAGGCGGAGGATCAAACCTTCTTTATGCCATCGCTAGTCACCAATAGCAAAAGGATTCGCCAGATGTTGTCACTAGTAGCATCCCAGCATTCAATTGTGATGTTCTTCCTGAGCAACTTCTTGAGCCCTTCAGTGTTTCTACACCTATTGGTGAGTCTATTCTAGCAGAGAGAGTCTATCGTGATAATACAATTTCTATCAATTACAACAGCACCATGGATGATTTAGTTTAGTTAGACATGGTAGATTTTTTATGTCATTCTAGGTGTGGACTAGCTTCATGTCTCTTATGCATCAATAGATTGTAGAACTTGAGTAGTTAAGTTCCAGTTTCCAGTGAACTAGTTATAGAGTTGAAGAGCAGTTCAACAGTTCCTACGGGTCATTTTATTTCGTACCTTAAGGCGAGAAATTTAGTTTCCAAGGGTGTGTCTATTACTTAGTCCGATTTAATGAATCTAGTGTTGAGATACCTCTTATTCATTTAGTTTTAGTAGTAAAAGAGTTTCCAGATAATCTTCCCGGAGTCCCTCTAGAGAGAGAAATAGACTTCGGTCTAGACATTCTTCTAGATACTCATCCTATCTCTATTCTGCCATATAAAGAATGGCACCAACAGAGTTGAAAGAGTTAAAAGAGCAGTTGAAAGATCCTTTAGAAAAAGGTTTTATTCGACCAAGTGTCTCACCTCGGGGCGGTCTTAATTGTGAGAAATAAAGATGGTTCCCTTAGGATGTGTATAGATCACCGCCAGTTGAACTAGGTTACCATCAAGAATAATATCCTCTCCCAAGGATTGATGATCTTTTCGATCAGCTTCAGGGTGCTTTTTATTTTTCTAAGATAGACCTCAGATAAGGGTACCATCAGTTAAGAGTTAGGGAATGTGATATTCCAAAGATAGCATTCAGGACCCCTTATGGACATTATGAGTTTTTAGTTATGTCCTTTGGTTTGACCAATGCGCCTGCAACGTTCATGGACCTTATGAATAGAGTTTTCAAGCCTTATTTAGATAAGTTTGTTATCGTCTTCATTGATGACATACTAATCTATTCGAGGAATTAAGAAGATCATACCAGTCATCTTAGAATAGTTCTTCAGACTTTGAAAGATAAGGAGTTATATGCTAAGTTCTCTAAATGTGAGTTTTTGCTTGAGTCTGTGGCGTTCTTGGGCCATATAGTTTCCGGTAATGGAATTAGAGTTGATACCGAAAAGATAGAGGCAGTGAAGAATTGGCCTAGACCCACATCTCCAGCTCATATTAGGAATGTCTTGGGTTTAGCTGGCTATTATAGAAGGTTCATCGACGAGTTATCGTCTATTTCATCTCCTTTGACCAAGTTAACTCAGAAAATAATTAAGTTTTAATGGTCTGAAGCTTGTGAGAAAAGCTTTCAGGAATTGAAAAGGAGGTTGACTACTTCCCCAATGTTAACTTTACTAGAGGGTACTCAAGGTCTTGTTGTTTATTGTGATGCGTCTAGAGTTGGTTTGGGTTGTATGTTAATGCAGAATGGAAAAACAATTATAGCTTATGCCTCTAGACAGTTGAAATTTCATGAGCAGAATTACCCAACACATGACTTAGAGTTGGTTGCCGTAGTATTTTCTTTGAAAATATGGAGCCATTATCTTTATGGTGTGCATGTGGATGTGCTCACCGATCACAAGAGTCTTCAGTATGTGTTTAGTCAGAAAGAACTTAATCTCAGACAGGGGAGGTGGTTATAATTATTCGAAGATTATGACATGAGTATTCTTTATCACCCAGGTAAGGCTAATGTTGTTGTTGATGCCTTGAGCAGGTTGTCTATGGGTAGTACCGCCCATTTTGAGGAACATAAGAAAGAGTTATCAAAAAAGGTGCATAGACTTGCATGATTAGGAGTTCGATTAATGGATTCCACAGAAGGAGGAGTAGTGGTGATGAATGGGTCTGAATCATCATTAGCGTCAGAAGTAAAAGACAAGCAAGACTAAGATCCTTTATTGCGTGAGTTAAAGGCAAATGTTCATAAGCAAAAAGTGATGGCTTTTGAACAAGAGGGAGATAGTGTTTTGAGGTATCAAGGTGGATTGTGTGATTGATTTCAAGGGTAATCAGAATGATCACCTACCTCTCATTGAGTTGCTCACTATAATAGTTGCCACTCCAACATCCATATGGCTCCTTATGAGGCTCTTTATGGGAGAAGATGCAGATCTCCTACTCGATGGTTTGAAATTGGTGAAGCAAGGTTGATAGGACCACACTCAGTTCATTAAGCTATGGAGAGAGTGAAAGTTATTCAAGAGAGATTGAGAACAACGTAGAGTCGTCAGAAAACCTACATTGATGTTAGGAGGAGGGAGTTAGAGTTTGAAATAGATGATTGAGTTTACTTTAAAGTTTCACCCATGAAGGGTGTTATGAGATTTGGTGAGAAGGGTAAGCTTAGTCCCCGATATATTGGCCTTATAGAATATCCAAGAGGATTGACAATGTAGCTTATGAGTTAGAGCTACGACAACAATTAGCAGAAGTCCATCCGGTGTTCCACATCTCCATGTTGGAAAAGTGCATGAGAGATGCTTCACTTATCATGCCAACTGAGGATATTGGTATTAAGGATGGCTTATCTTATAAGGAGATTCCGGTTCAGATTCTAGATCGTCAAGTTTGCAAGTTAAGGACTAAGGAAGTAGCATCAGTCAAAGTTAATGGAGGAACCGGTTTGTTGAGGAAGCTACTTGGGAAGCTGAGGAGGATATGAAGAAAGGATATCCACATCTCTTTGAAACCAGAGAAATTCCAAATCAAGGTACTAATCATTTTCTTGTGTTTTCTTTATAAGACTAGCATGTTGTAATTGCATTGCTTGTAGGGTGTTTGAGCTGAATGTTAAATGTTACACCATTAGCCTACTAAGAGTAATCTCATTTGAGGATGAATGTTCCCAATGGGGAGATATTGTAACATCTCGTAAATTGAAAGAACTAGAAAGAGCTAGAATTAGAAAGAGTGGTTTTTGGAAATAATGAAAATCTGGAAAATTGGTTAAGTTAAGTTTGAGTTTTTGGTCAACTTCAAACGACCATAACTCCTAGCTCAGGCTAATTTAGGTGTGTTTCTAGATATCGTAGGGAAGATCTTGGAATTATTTTTGGAAGTTGGGTTGTTCAAATAAGGAAAGTCAAATCCGGGTTTTAGAAGGGCATTATGGTCTT
Source organism: Solanum chiquidenum (assembly GCA_029582725.1). NCBI lineage: Eukaryota > Viridiplantae > Streptophyta > Magnoliopsida > Solanales > Solanaceae > Solanum > Solanum chiquidenum. Next base: position 17,215 of record JAJOOS010022334.1, on the reverse strand, counting down.
TTCACCACCCAATTAAGTTAATTCGTTTTTAGCAATTAAATTGGGTTATAAACTGAATTGGTTCAGTTTAGACAATAGGAAATTTATGCTAGGGGTTTTGGAGAAAGAACGCAAGGGAAGAAAAGAGGATAAAGAGCAAAGTTCGTCATTCTTGAAGGTTTATCTTGTGGATTTCGACGAGGGTTGATCCCTAAAGAGGTATGTGAGTTTTTCATAGCATTGTGTTCGTTCACCCACGTGCCAATCATGTTTATTTCAGCGAAGTTTGTTTTAGAAAGTTGAAAGTTGATGAATTTTGAATGGTGTTCTTGAATTTTTTTACCGTTCTTGAATTGGGCTGAATTGAGAAGTATATGAGATCTTTACGTCGACTTTGAGAGCTGTTTTGAGTTAGGTTCATGGGTACATATGCTGGGTATCTGAATCTAAAGAAGAATTGAGAAGAATAGTCGAGTTTAAGTGAATTGGGACCGGAAAAGGAAAGAAGGAAAAAGTCTGGTGAATCTGGGCAGTGGGGCCGCGTCGTGGACCTGCTCCTCAAATTAGAGAAAAATCTCTTCGCCTCGCGGAGCGGTAACAAACCGTTTTGCCTCAAAAAGTATTTTTGCGACAAAAATTTAAATACACCTCCGCATCGCGGACCCATCCTCACACAGTGATTTTTTTTATTTTTTCTCATGTTTAGCTATCTAAACTCATTCTTAAACATCATGATATCTTTCCTATCACAAAACACAATCCTTGAATCCATAATTCAATTCAAGAAAAGTTAAGAGTCAAGTCAAGAGAAGTCAAAATTCAAGTTAAGAGAAGTTCATAATGTTTTGCAAAAGTCCTTTACAAATATTTTAACTTTGTTTTAAGACTTGAGTTTTTAGTTTAGTAAAGAGTAAAGTTTGAGGTGCATTTATTCAAAAGAGTATATCCGGACTATGTATTCCCAAAGAGTAAATGCTTTCACTTTGAGCTAGTTTTCAGTAAAGAGTAAGAGTAAAGTTCATTTTTCAAATATTATTCGGGAACTAGGAATTCCCAAGAGTGAAATTGTTTTCACATTTGAGCAAGAAAGGAAACTGAGATTTTCAAGAGAGCTTTTAAGATAAGTTTTTGAGTAATTATCTCAAACCAAAGAAAGAGTTTTGTTTTTACAAACTTATGAGCTAAAGTATATTTTGGGAGTAGTATTGAGCAACGATATGGGGACGAGCTTGAGTTCAGATAACTCACGTCTCCATAAACCATGTAGCCATCACGGGTAGTAAAGTATCATACTTTTTAGATGACTCCTTAAGATGCTTTTACCATAGACTAGTGGATCCGCTAAGTTAATCGTTCTATATGATGGCAAAGTATAGGACAGTTCTGGCAGCATGGGCAAGACGTTGTATCACCACATAGGCTCATAGTGGTGGTTGTCAGTTAGAGAAACTCCCACGGAAACTATATTACTTTGTTATATGAGTAAAGTTGAGTTTGTTATTTCATTTTCTTTAACAAACTAAGTTTTTTTTACAGTTTTATAAATATTTTCATATATTGCATGTGTTTTATTGCTTTATTATGAGTTGAGTTATTCATGAGTTGAGAAGAGCCAAGGTAAGTGTTTCTTTCCGATTCTTTTCAACCTTACGTTATGTTTAGCATTCCAACTCGCGTACTCATAGATTCAATGTACTGATGTCAGTTTGCCTCTATATTATTATGATGCAGACGCAGGTAATCAGGATCAGCATCCAGCGCCTAGTTGATCAAGTTGAGCACTCAGAGTTAGTTGGTGAGCCTCCTAGCTTTCCGGAGGATCCTTTTTATTGCTTGAAGTATTTTAGTTCATTAGGATATCGTGGGTCTTATCCTGATGTTCATCTCAGTTATTTAGAGGCTTCATAGACAGAGTTAGTGATGTTAGTTTAGAAGTCTTTACTTTCCCTTTTCGGTTAAGTTGAAACTTGAGTTGCCACTTTTGCAGTTAATGTTATTTATTACATTCTAAGTTATTTATTGAGCAGTTTATTTTTTATTTTAAAGTATATTTATCTTGCATAAAGTCTTCCGCTAAGTAAGTAAGCCAAGCCAAGACTTTGCTTTGGGCTAGCAATGGTTCTCGAGTGCCCGCTAAGTTCGGGGGTGTAGGCTTGAGACGTGACACTATTTTTCTAAGATCGACCTTCGATCAGGTTATCACCAATTGAAAGTGAAGGAAGATGACATTCTGAAGGCAGTTTTTCGAACTCAGTATGGTCAGTCATTTGGTTTTACTAATGCTCTGGTGGAATTTATGGATTTGATGAATAGGGTTTTTAAACAATACCTTGATTTGTTTGTGATTGTGTTCATTGATGATATATTGATCTATTCGAGGAGTGAAAACGGGCATACCAATCATTTCAGGATTGTGTTGCAAGTCCTCAAGGACCAACAACTCTTTGCAAAGTTTAGAAAATGTGAGTTTTGGTTAAGGTCTGCGACTTTTCTTGGGCATATTGTTTCCTATAAGGGTATTGAGGTAGATCCTAAGAAGACGGATGCGGTTAAGAGTTGACCTAGACCTCTATCCTCTTCAGACATTAGAAGTTTCTTAGATTTAGCTGGTTACTATAGATGGTTTGTTGAAGGGTTCTCTTTAATTGCTTCTCCATTAACAACATTGACCCAAAAAAGGTTAAGTGAATGTGGTCTGAAACATGTAAAAAGAGTTTTCAAGAATTGAAAGATAGACTTACTTCTGCTCTGGTGTTGACATTACCGGAAGGGACTGAAGGGTTTGTTGTTTATAGTGATGACTCAAGAATTGGGTTAGTATGTGTCCTTATGCAAAATGGAAAAGTTATTGCCTATGCTTCAAGGCAACTTAAGAATCATTAGAAGAATTATCCTACCCATGATCTTGAGCTAGCGGTTGTTGTTTTTTCCTTAAAGATTTGGAGGAATTATTTGTATGGCTTTCATGTAGGTGTTTTTGTTGAGAATATAATTAAATAATAAAAGTGTGCTCTCTTTAACAGCTTAATATTTTAGATGAGATGGTCACACACTTCAACATGGTATCAAAGCAGGAAGAGGTCCTGGGATCGAATCTCACTACCACCCATATTACAAAGAATTTCCGCGTGCTTGGCCCATGAAAACAAACATCAGGCCCGCATGTGAGGGGCCGTGTATAGAATATAATTAAATAATAAAAGTGTGATCTATGTAACAGTTTAAGCTTTTAGATGAGATGGTCACACATTTCAACAGTTTTTACCGACCACAAGAGCTTGTAATATGTGTTTAATAAAAAAGATTTGAATATTCGCCAAAGGGAGTGGCTTGATTTATTGAAGGATTATAGCATGAGTGTTCTCTATCACCCCGATAAAGTGTGGTGGTATATTCTCTTAGTCAATTATTGATGGGCAGTGTTGCCACATTGAGGATAATAAGAAAGAGTTAGTTCGAGATGTTCATAGATTGGCCTGATCGGGTGTTCGGCTAGTTGACTCTACCAAGGGTGGTGTGATGGTTTAAAATGGTTCAGAATCATCTTTTGTGGTTGATGTGAAGTCCAAGCAAGGTCTTGATCCGAATTTGGTTGAATTTAAGGAAGCGGTGCTTTAAAAGTCTGTAGAGGCTTTCTCCTAAGGGGGAGATGACGTACTTAGATATCAAGGTTGTCAAAAACTCCAACAGTGGTATTAAGAGCTTCATTGATCTTACGAAATCTGTGAAATCTTTCTAAGAACTACCATGCTACTTTTAACTCGTATGGCTAATTTTCAATCATTTTAACCTGTCAGGGCTACACATTTTAACCCCTTAGGGATACTATTTTCAATATGTGTTTTTTTCAATGCACAAGCTTTTCTAAACCAAATTTTTACCAAAAATAATGGCAAGCAATAGTCTCTTTTTGAATTCCCCAAAAAATTTCATCGGTAAAACTTATCACATATAGTGAGTGAAAGTGAAATCATATCTTAAGCCTATGATATGTGGGAACCAGTAATGGAAGATATACCCTTAAAACCTCGCCCTAAAAATCCCACCGTTATTCAAATTAAATCGTACTGAGATGAAAAAACCAAAAAATTCAAAGATAAAAATGTAATTCAAATTTTCTGTCATGGATTGGATCTTTTATAAAATCATTGCTTGTGATACGATAAAACAGACCTGGGAATTTTTTTTAAAAAAATATCAAGGAAGTGACCGAGTCAGACAAATGTAAATTTTGAATTTGAAAAGGGATTTAGAATATCTTAAGATGCAAGAGGATGAAACTATTGTTAAGTATTCTAACAAGATTTCTTTGATTGTTACTAAAATCAGATTGCTTGGCGAGGATTTCAAAGATGACAGAATAGTAGAAAAAAATCTCTTGACAATTTCAGAGAGATTCGAGTTTAAATTTTTGTCTCTAGAAGAGTCTAAAGATTTCTCTACTCTCTGTTAAAGATCTAATAAGTGCTCTTCAAGCACAAGATGAAAGAAGAGCCTTCAGAAAAGATAATGTTACTGAGAGTGCTACTTATGCACAAAAAAAATGTAATTATCCTCTTTGTAAATACTGCAAAAGGAAAACACACTTGGAAACTTTTTATTGGTGGAGACCTGATGCATATGTTGAAAATGCAGACAAGCCGGTCATTTTACAAAATTGTGCAAACTTAAGAACAATCTTCAAGGATAAGTTGTAGAAGCAGTAATGAAGGAGGAGCAATTTTTTTAAATTGCAGTATCTAAAGAAAAGGAGGAGCGTTGAGTTTTCTTTTAGTTACTGTAGACAATTTTTAACATAATAAGTAACCAACTTTTCAGATGAACTTTTAATTTTAAATATTTTTTAAGTTGTTCTAGTCTTTGAGATTATTTAGCCTTTATTCAATTATTGTTATCCCGATTTTATAGAGACTATGTTATCAAGTTGACTATTTAATCTATTATGCCTAATAAAAATATTAAGAGATATTTCAATAAATATTTTTTGCTACCCAATTTTTTAAAAACACCAATATCAATGTACCGACTATAATCAGTATTACACAACATATACAATTCCTCAATTCCACTAGCGATAGGCAATATGATGGTGTTTCAAGACCATGCGGAGTCGAAAGGGACTTCACCTCTTCCCTTAAAATGTTAAGGGATTATATGATGTCATTTTTTTCCCAGTCCATCCAATGAACAACACCATTGATGTAATCTTTAATAAATGATCCGCATAGACATTTTAGAGCCATGCCCACATTTTTTCATTTCTTATCAACTACAAGAGTATAAAACTCCAATTCTTATACTTGTGGATGTCCCTCAAACTTTCTGACTTTTGATCTCAATAATTTATATAGTCCTGAGGCTTCAGTAAAATAAGCAACAAACTGGATTCTTTTCTCCCATTTGGGTAATTTAACCTGAAAATACTCTCCCAAAAGAGGATTACTAATGTAAATTGAATACTCAATGGTATCTTTCCCACCATTCAACAAATAGGTGAACCCATTACTTGAAGCAATTAGTATCATGTTTCGTTTAAATAAAGTGGGTGTAGGGAGGTGAAACCTAGGGATTAACACAGTGTATTTGTTAAAAGAATGAGAATCATCGTCTTTGAGTTCCAAAAGTAATCAGACATCGTCATTTATTGAATGAAAATTTTTGGGAAAATTAAATGATCTTTTGTGATACATGTCAGCAAATGAAGGATCAAAAGTTAAAATATAATATCGTAATATAAAAATAATCGTACAATAGAAAATAGACTTGATTGACAATCGTGAAAGAATTTAGACCATAATCACCATTGGAAGGTCCATAATCCTTGTGACATGAACTATTCTAATTCCTTCAAAAACTGCCTTTAAAAGCTCAGAGTTATTGGAATCTATGGATGTCACTTAATTTTAACAAAAATGGATCTAGTTTTTAGGGTTTTAGTCTTATGGATTGGCTGGAGTTTCATATACATTGTGGTCCAAGATTTTGGAAATTTATTTCGAGATAAAATTATCTTATATGCTAATTTGAGTTTGATAATTAACCAACCGGAGTCATTGATTGAAAATAATTATTGAATTCTAACTATCCCATGGCTAACATTAGATTTTTTTTTCCTAGTATTTTTTCTTACACCCACTTGGGCTTTAGTAATGAATGAATGTCTAACTAGGCATTATTGAGACGTTGGAGTGAAACTATATATATAAAGTATTACTTTGGAGACTTGAAGAATATATAATTCTTTTATATTTCTTGAGATTACATTGTTTCTATTCCCAATTTATAACTACCAGTTTCTATTCTCATATCATGAAGGTAATGGTCTGTTCTAAAACTTCTTCATATTTGTTATCATCCATTAATATGTTTAGTATTGAAATCATTCTAGTATTCATTACCCGAAGATATTAATATGGAACTATAACAGGTAACAAATGCTTTTCCTAATGGAGAACAAAAAGAGCAAGAGGCATTCAATAAAACTTTCAATGCCTGAAGAGATCATATATGATACATATTTTAAGCTCCTAGTTGATTCTTTAATGCGTGTTAAGTGTTTTTATATTTTACAATTCTCTTATTTTGGATCCATATTTTGTAGATATGCCTCATAGACGCTCATATCTCATTTCGATGAGACAAATTCCTCTCACATTCAGGGGATGGAAAATTATCTTACACCATAGATCAAAAGGTGGAAAATGAAAAAGCCATTGTTTGTCATACTGAGGAGTTAGATGACATTAAATATCCTATATTTTATCAAAATTTTGTTCTACTTATGGAGTAGAAACGATCACGCTCTACTCTTTACGAATCCCAATGCAATATTAGTAAACTATCTTCCTTTCCTAAATTTCATTGATGATAAATTTACCCATTATTACTATTTATTTGGTTTTGAACCAGATGAAAAGAAGTACAAAAGTTTGAAGAGTAGTATTCCACTAAAGATTTTCTCACCTGCAATATATTGGGTTTTAACTATTTATTCAAGTGAATCGTGAAGAATGACTTAAAGGGCACCCTGGTCGTTGTTTCTGCTACTTGCCGAAGGAGTTTACCTCGAAAGAGCCATTTATTCTGTAGGTACTCATGATAAAAGATTCATAGTGGCATTTAGTGTTAAGAAGGAGAATTTAAGAATTATGAAATTTTAGAACGATGTAATAGATGTTCCAACAAGAAAGTTTTATAACATGATAGAAGTGAAAAAAAAATTAACAACCATTGATCGTTCAAGATGGGATCGATGTGCGGGAGTTTAGTTTGTGATTTTTTTCGGAGTTGCGAAACTTAAGGAATGGGACAATCAAACTATTTAGTATTCTGAGGCAGTTTTTTCCGAAGTTGCTTGGACTCGATTGCTAGTGTCTGATACATGTGCGGATCTAAAAGTCGGATCCTTCATGATCTAATTTATAAGATTCGAGGATATGGATTCATGAATAAATAAGGGTGTGTGGATTTGCCTAAAAATAATTAGAATATCTACAAATAGAGTTATGAAACTTAAATTATGAGATATTGTGTGGAGAACTTGGGGAGAATCCTGGATGGAGATCAAAGAAAAAAGAGTAACCTAGAAATTTCTATATAAAAGATATTCCATTTCTTTCAATTTCACCTTAGCTTTTGTATTGAATACAAAAATCATTAAAATTGTCCAAAGTTTTCTCATCATTTTTTGTCAAAATATGCAAAATCAGTTGACTGAATCGAGCATGAATTTCACACCCACACCTGCACCCACATCGTATTTACACAGGTGCAACACCAAAAGTGAAGAGAGGAGAAACTTAGGTTTGTTCTAGCTTGTAAATATATTTCTAAGGTTGCTTTGGTAACAACACACCTGATGGTGAGATTGTCTTCATAGCTTACAAGCAAAATTGGATTGCATTTTGTGATTTTCAGAAGAAATGTTGGAGTGAAATTAAAACAACAAAGCTTGCAGAAAATATTGAGATCATTGGTATCTATAGTCTTGTACATAGACTTTTATCTTGTATCTACAGTTAGTTTTGAAATTTATTATTTTGGAAGGTAACTAGTTTGGTGTTTGGTAATAATTCTTATGGAAGACATCAAGGTTTATATATATATACCTTGAGACTGTTCCTATTATTTTTACAGATAGCACAATGGTGTGCTCCTTAGTTTGTTTTATTCAGACAAGTGTAGAATGTAATGATAAAAAAATGCAACTTTAGAGACTTAACATTGAAAATAACCAAGAAACCTTCAAGGTATTCTGCTTACACAGGCAAAGTTGTACTAACAAACCTCAAAAGTTCCTAGGTCTTAAGCTAAATAATACAAGAAATATTTCTGCAAAATACAATATCTAGGAAGAAATAAGACAAATTGAACATCTACACTAGCTCAATCTTCGGAAAGGCATATGCAACTTGAAAACATTCCCCAATGATAGTCTTGAGTGAGTTAAAATTTGGGGTGTAGCTAGTTGCTGCAGTTCCACCGTACAGTTTCACCTTCGTAAACTTATTTTCTTTTGGGTTGTAAGAAACAAGTTGTGTGCCAAGATCTCTTTGCATCAATATTTCTCCATCTTTCCAAAGTAAGATTGGTATAAATTTATCACCACAAATATCTTGTTGAATACTTTCCTTCAAAATGCATTGTTTAGTCCAAGATTCAGCTATTCCATATTCTTTCATCAACCATATATCAATATACTGATTATGACTACCATCAGACAAACACAAACGTTTCCCCAACTCTCCTAGCATCAAGCCCAACAATGGAGTTTGCAGACCACGCAGAATTGACAAGGCCTGCACCTCTTCAGTAAAACTGTTAAATGATCAAATGTTGTCATTATTTTTGCAACCCATCCAATGAATAACACCATTGATATTAACCTTGCTAAATAATCCGCATAGAGGTTCTGGAGCATTGCCCAAAATTTTCAATTCCTCATCAGCTCCTAGAGTATGAACCTCCAATTCAGATACTTTTGGACTTCCAACAGACTTTCGAACTACGGATCTCAATACTTTAAACTGTCCAGAGGCTTCACTAAAGCAGAATGCATAAGAAACGCGCCGAATTGTTTTCTCCCATTTAGGCAATTTAACCTCGAAATACTCACCTAAAATAGGATTGCTAATGTTAATTCTATGGTCTACGTCATTTCTCCAACCACTCAACAAAAGGATAAATCCGTTACATAAATCAATTAATGTCATGTCACCCCTAGAAAATTTGGGTAAAGAAAGGTGAAACACTGGGCTCAACACAATAGCTCTGTGTATGGGATGAGAATCATCCGCTTTGAGTTCTACTAGTAACCATATAGATTCATTAATAGAAAGCAAAATGCTGGGAAATTCAGATGATTTTTTGAAGTGATACATGTTAATAAATAGAGGGTCGGATGTTAAAATAAGGTACCAAAGTTTACAAACCATCTTACAACAGAAAATTGACTTGATTGTCAACTGTGAAAGAATTTCAATCATAACCACCGTTGGAAGGTCCATAATCAAGCGACTGGGATCTGGGGAGTCTGAAGCACAGACCTTGTCCACGGATCATGGTCACACATACGATCCGTAGGTCCTGGCGTGGTTTTGGACTTCATAGAATTTTCCTAGGGTTCTGTGGAGTCTGAACCACGGACCGTGGTCCCACCTACGGTTTGTAGGTCCTGGGGTGGGTCAAGACTTGGCTGAAAAATTCTGGGGTTCTGGGAACGGAGCTACAGGTGGCCAACAATGGACCCCACCTCGGTCTGTGGGTCACCCTACAGTCCGTAGGTGGCACCTGCAACTTCTGGAATCTGCATATTTGGTTTATCTAGAATATGGGGTGTTACATTATCTCTCCCTTGGGAACATTCATCATCGAGATGAAGACTAAACTATCGTAAAATGGAGGAAAAGAGCTGCAAACCCTACCACTAAGTACTGGAAAATTAAATCTGACTGAACTAAGTACCAAGAACATGCAAATACGCTGAAAATGCAAGTACAAATGAAGAAACAAGACACTAAGACTGAATTTACGCATGAGTAACTGAAAGACTAGAGAGGAACTATTACCTCAAGGTGGAATGGAATCGGAAGGAAAGAGATGAGGATACTTGGCCTTCATGGCTGCTTCTGCTTCCCAAGTAGCTCCCTCAACGGACTGACTCCTCCACAAAATCTAACTGAAGAGACTTCTTTGTTTCTCAACCTTTGAAGTTGACGATCAAGAATCTCAACTGGCACATCCTCATTTGTGAGACTATCCTTCACAACCACACTTTTCAATGGTATTATAGATGCTGGATCATCCACACACTGCTTCAACAATGAAATGTTAAAGATCGGATGCACTACTGCTAGTTCTGTTGGCAACTCTAACTCATAAGCCACTTTACCAATTCCTTTCAAGATCTTGTAAGGGCCTACATATCTTGTATTGAGCTTTCCTCTCTTGCTAAATATCATCACCCCCTTCGTAGGTGACACTTTCAGGAAAACCCAATCATTAATTTAGAACTCCAAGTCCCTTCTCCTTACATCTACATAGGACTACTGGCGACTCCGGGCCGTCTTAAGTCTATCTATGATGAGCTGAACTTTTTCCATAGAATCATGAACTGAATCTGGCCCTATCAAGGCTGCTTCACCTACTTCAAACCAACCAACTGGAGATCTACATCTATGCCTATACAATGCCTCATAAGGGGCCATCTGAATGCTGAAAAGGTAGTTATTATTGTAGGTGAACTATGTAAGAGGAAGGTGATCATCTCAAATACCCTTGAAGTCGATCACGTAAGCTCTCAAAATGTCCTCTAAGGTCTTAATGGTACGCTCTACCTGACCATTCGTGTGTGGATGAAATGTTGTGCTGAGATTAACCTGAGTACCAAGACCTTTCTGAAATGACTTCCAAAAATGAGAGGTTAACTGAGGACCTCTATCTGATATAATAGATAAAGGAACCCCATGAAACATGACTATATCATTAATGTAAAGCTTGGCGTAGTCCTCCACCAAATTTGTAGTCTTAACAGCTAAAAAGTGAGCAGACTTAGTAACTCTTTCTACTATCACCCAAATGGAGTCATGTTCTCTTCGAGTATGAGGTAAACTTGTAATGAAGTCCATGTTTATCACTTCCCACTTCCATGTAGGAATGTCAATCTCCTGATTCATACCTCCTGGTTTCTGATGTTCTACCTTTAGTTGCTGATAATTAGGGCACTTAGCCACAAAATCTGCATATCCCTTTTCATACCATTCCATCAAAAGACATCCCGATCACGGTACATCTTAGTGGTGCCTGTATGAATCGAATACCTTGAGTCATGGGCTTCTTCAAGGATCTGCTGTCCCAACTCACCCGCCTTAGGAACACATAAGCGACCCTAGTAACGAAGCACACCATCTCCCCCTTGGGAGAAAACCTCAACTTTCTACTGATAAACTGCATCTTTAAGTTGAATAAATATAGGATCATTGTCTTGTTTTTCCTTAACCTCCACTACCAATGAAGATTCTGACCTATTCTGGACTGTTACACCACTATCAGATATGCTCATAAGGCAAACTCCCAAGCGAACAAGCCGGTGAACATATGTCACTAGTTCTTTCCTTTCTTTCTCAAAATGGGCTACACTACCCATACATAGTCTGCTAAGAGCATCTGCTACTACATTGGCCTTATCAGGATGGTAAAGCACATTCATATCATGGTCCTTAAGGAACTCAAGCCATCTCCTCTAGTGAAGATTCAACTCTTTCTGGGTGAACATATATTGCAGGGTCTTATAGTATGTGATCACATCTACTTGAACACCATACAAGTAATGTCTCCAAATCTTTAGGGAAAATACTATGGCTGTAAGCTCGAGGTTATTAGTCGGATAGTATTTCTCATGCACCTTAAGTTGTCTAGAAGCATAAGATATAACCTTACCTCGCTGCATCAACACATAACCTAGGCCGACGCTGGATGCATCACAATAGATCACATAACCATCTGAACCATCTAGTAGAGTCAAAATAGGAGTTATAGTCAACCTAGTTTTCAGTTTTGAGAAGCTCTTCTCATAATCATCTGACCACTGGGACTTAACCTTTTTCTGAGTCAACTTAGTCAATGGAGAAGCTATGGATGAAAATCCTTCCATGAACCTTCTGTAATAACTAGCCAAACCTAAGAAACTTCTGCTATCTGTAGGAGAGGTAGGTCTGGCCCATTGTTTCCCTACCTCTATTTTCTGAGAATCCACTCAGATCCCTTCACTTGACATTATATGACCAGAGAAAGCAACAGATTGCAACCAGAACTCACATTTGCTAAACTTAGCGAATAACTAGTGATCTCTGAGAGTTTACAAGACAACCCTCAAATGTGCCACATGTTCTTCCTCATTCCTAGAGTTAATGAGGATATCATCAATAAAGAAAATAACGAACATGTCCAAATATGGCATGAGTGCCATGTTCATCAAATCCATGAAATTTGCAGGAGCATTCGTTACTCCGAACGACATAACTACAAATTAATAATGACCATACCAAGTTCTGAAGGTTGTTTTCGGAATGTCACTATCTCTGACTCTAAGTTGATGATAACCGAATCTGAGGTCTATCTTTGAGAAATGACTAGCACCCTGGAGTTGGTCGAACAAGTCATCAATCCTGGGGATAGGGTACTTATTCGTGATTGTGACTTTTTTCAACTATCGATAGTCAATACACATCCTGAGAGAACCCTCTTTCTTCTTCATGAACAACATTTGTGCACCCCATGAGGAAATAATAGGTCTGATGAAGCCCTTATCTAGAAGGTTTTGTAACTGCTCTTTCAATTCCCTAAGATGAACTGGAGCCATTATGTAAGGAGGAATAGAATAAGGCTAGGTATTTGGAAGGAGATCAATTCAGAAGTCGATTTTCCTTTTGGGAGGAACTCCGATAAGATCTTTTAGAAGCACTTCTGGAAACTCATTTACTACTGAAACTAACTCAAGAGTCGGGGTTTTGGAACTTGAATCCATAACTCAAACTAGATGATAGAGATACCCCTTAGAGATCATCTTTCTGACCTTAAGGTAAGAAATGAATAGACCCATAAGCACTGAGCTACTACCCTTTCATTCTAAGATTGACTCGTCTAGAAACTGAAAGTGAACGATCCTAGGTCTACAATCGATTGAGGCATAACAAGAATGTAACCAATCCATGCCTAGAATGATATCGAAGTCTACCATTTCTAACTCTACAATATCTGCTTAGGTTACTTTCTGGGAAACTGTGACAGGGCAATTTATGTGTACCCGTCTAGCTATAATTTGGTCACCGACTAGAGTAGAGACTGAAAATGGTTCGGAAAGAGTTTCTAGACCGACACCCAAGATTACTGCTATATTAGGAGTTAGAGAAGTCAAATTGGCCCATGTTGTCTTTCTACTGAATGTACCATATGTGAGCCACATCCTTAAGCAGGTAGGATGCCAACTCTACCCTATCATTACCAGTCACTGGCATCACTCCAAAGATTTTCTTAACCTCATCAATGAAATTATGTTGGTCCTCACCAACTTGAAACCCTAAAAACCCAGGCAGATTCATTCAAACAAAGTTTTGAACTCTAGCTGCGGCTGATCCAACATTAATATTGGTAGGAACTCGAACTTTCTGACTATTCTGATCGGATACACTCTAAGCCAAAAGTTGGATCGCATTCTGAAACTCTGCATTCTTAACTTCATGGTCTGGGACAGGAGAAACTGTGTTAGCATTACGGGAATTAGCATTCCTTGTGTAAGTTCTATGAGTAGGCACGATCTTAAGTGCAAAACGACGGATTAGAACGAGGAATTTGGATCATACCTCACGCATGATAAGAGTAACAAAAAGAGTGGAGTTTCCCTAAAACACTTCATAGCCTCCCTCTCATTAGATGTGGTGCACTTCACATCCATGAAAATAAGTCTACTTAGTGCGGCTTTTCAGACATCCTAAGACTCTTAAACCTAGTGCTCTGCTTCCAAATTTATCACACCCCGAGGCTACCCCTTAACGTAAACACGAGACTTAGGATCACGAGTGACCCCAAGCTAACCCTGTTGGCATAACATAAGCATACTTAGAGATTTCTGAAATATAAATACTATGTGGAATCTTAAACTCGACATAAAGGGAATAATATGGAATGTCCATTCTAAATCTAAATATATAAAAACTTTGTTTTTAACAACAACTAAAAGGTCAAACTCAAAATAAAATTGAATAGAACTATGTTTGAATAAAGGCCTCTAAATTACTAGAGATGATGGGACATGCCCCAGCTAACTTCTAGCGAAACAGAAACTAAAAGACTGAAAGTAAAAGAAACATGTCTATCGTCCTCGAAGAATGAGGACTCACCATTGATACTGCTGAACTGGAGATCGAGAACCGATCTATGTGTGATATAAATGTTGATTACCTGAACCTACATCATGAAAAGATGTAGTGCAGAGTATGTGTCAGTACTTGAAAAGTACTGAGCATGCAGGATAGGATAAAGTTGAACAATATATATATACATAACTGAACAAAGCAATAAGATCAATGACATAACATGAACTGAATATAAATACTGAAATATACTGAATACTGAGCTAACTGAATGCAATGACAAAGTATAAACATGTTCAGGTTGAATAGTGAACTATAACCGATAACCTAGTCAATACACTAGAGTCTGACTGTAGGAGCTACTATTAACCAACATAAAACCATGAGAGCTATCCGTGGAGTCCGATGTATCGCCCCATCGAGAGGAGCCGATATACCTTGCCAGGGTATAAAGGCATGACTGGCATGATCACTAAATATGTTGCCCACAGAGGGGATTTATCCTACGGGGGAACGTAGTTTTGGGACTATGAGGGTGATTGACCCTTAGTCCAACTCAGTATTAAGTCTACTCCCAATTGAATATGTAAGTAATACATTATAACTGATTTTTTGTAATACTGAATAACTAAAAATACTGACATGCTAACTGAAAATGCAACATTAATGTACTGATAATGAAAAGTTCTTAACTGAGTCATGTATATCTGAATAAACTGACCTAGCAGGTGTAATTCATGAACTGAATGAATATACACAACTAGGGTTCAGAGTTTCATGCAAAGAACTAAGCAATAATTGTATGAAAATATGATAATCTGATTTTGATTATAACAGCTGATTTACAATATAAATATGAAATTCTAGAAACCCTAGGTCTAAACATGATATAGAGAATCAAGAATCTGCCGGAATTCTAGGGACCTAATGGGTGAAAGGAACCCACTAGTAAAATCCCACATACTTGGTGACAAATTTCATGGAGAAATCTTTTGATTTCGGGGATGGAACTGGAGGAAACCTTGTTGCGTTCTTGGAGAGGGTTGGTCAACTCTTTCTCCTTTTATTCATTCAACTTGGATGAATTTTGGAGAATGAGTTGAGTAGGGTAAGTTCTAATTAAGTTACTAGGCTAAAAATTACAAAAAATACGTAGTTTAGTGGTTGAACGACGTAGTTTAGGTGTCCTACGGATAGGGAAAAGACAAAATGACCCTAACTTAAAAACTGTCAGGGCCAACCGACGGACCTGGTCCACAAATCGTGGTCCCACCTATGGTTTATCCTGGTCAGTCGTCGACTGGCTTCAGAGGCTGGGATTTAGGGAGTCTGAACCATGGATCGTGTCCACGGACCGTGGTCCCACCTACGGTTTGTAGGTCTTGGGACATTTTTGGACTTAGCTAAATTTTCCTGGGGTTCTAGGGAGTGTGAACCACGGACTGTGGTCCCACCTACGATTCTTAGGTACTTGCGTGGGTCAATATTTGGATGAAAAATTATTGGGTTCTGGCAAGGGTGTTGCAGGTGGCGAACCACGGTTCCCACCTACGGCCCGTGTGTCACCCTACGGTCCGTAAGTGGCACCTGCAACTTCTGGAATTTGCATTTCTGGTTTGTCTAGAATACTGGGTGTTACAAAAGTGGTCATAATGCTTTACTAAAACCATTGAATGATACAAAATTGGTGGCATTTGAAAGAAAACTCATTGACCTACAATTTCATATGTCATGGCTCACCTAATTCATTACGTACTAAAAGATATGGTTGTATAAATTGTTTGCCTTGAAGAGAGGAACACATTGATTGCATGTAGTCTTTTTACCAAAAAATTTTCTGGGTGTTTGTGATGATTTAATAAATTATGTGTGTTAGTTGGAATGGGTAATAATAGGTATATATAAGTTCAAATGATGTATGGACCGTGAAATACAGTTTTTCTATACCCGAAACAAACATCTAAAGCCAAAATTAAGAACGATCAAAGTTTCTCTTTTTTACAACTACACTAGTCTCTGGTAAATAGTCAGAGTGCTTTACTTCAAACGTTAAATAATACAAAATTGGTAACATTTGAAAGAAAACTCATTGATCTACAAATTAATATGGCATGGCTCACCTATTTCATTATATACTAAAATATATGGTATTATACATTGTTTGCCTTCTTAAAATATGTTTGTTAGTTCGAATGGGTAATTATAGGTATTTATAAGTTTAAATGAGGTATGGACCATGAAATAGAGTATTTTTATACACGAAACTAACATCTATAGCCAAAATTATGAACGTTCGAAGTTTCTCTTAGTTACAACTACACTAGTCTTTGGTAAAATAGCCATAATGCTTTACTTCAAATATTAAATGATACAAAATTGGTGGCATTTGAAATAAAATGCATTGAACTACAATTTCATATGTCATGGCTCACCTAATTCATTATGTACTAAAAGATTTGGTAGTATACATTGTTTCACTTCAAGAGAGGCACACATTGATTGCATGCAATTTTTTACCAAACTTTTTGTGGGTGTTTGTTATAATTTAATAAATTATGTGTGTTAGTTAGAATGGGTAATTATAGGTATTTATAAGTTCAAATGAGGTGTGGACCGTGAAATATATTTTTTCTATACCCAAATCTTACATTTAAAGCCAAAATTGTGAATGTTCGAAGTGTCACTTAATTACAACTACACCAGTCTCTAATAAAATGGTCATAATACTTTACTTCAAACATTAAATGATACAAAATTGGTGGAATTTGAAAGAAAACTCATTGACCTACAATTTCATATGTCATGGCTCACCTAATTCATTACATACTAAAAGATATGGTAGTATACATTGTTTGCCTTCAAGAGAG